>JAOWAR010150476.1:0-11372 GCA_028571005.1 Clathrina lutea
GTTTGATACAAGAAAACTGCACCAGGGTCAGCAAGGGCATACGAGTTGACATGTGCGAATGCTGATGTGACATTTTCCGACTCGCAAGATGACAACGATGACGACGACAGAAAAAAATTCTCTGCTGGCTGTCGCTCAAACGCTGGCACTTGGAATGCAGGCGCACCAGTCAGGATTGGTGACATATAAGCGAGTGCTTTGATTTACTCAGGAACTTCTTGCAGCCTGCTAGGACGCGACATCTTCGATGACCTGTGGAGCCAAGGCCGGTGCATCGATATGTGACTGGGCAACGAGACTCTTTTCTCCTATCGATCAACTACACAACGAGCTTGCTGGAAAGTTCACAGTGTCGACCACAAGGAATGGAGTACGAGCTCAAACCACGCTTTCGCCAACCCAATGCACCTAGACAGGACACAGTTGAATTGCCAGAAGACTGATTGTAACGTCAAAGTTCAAAACTTATATAAGAGTAGAGACCAGTCCTAACTATGTGATAGAGTGCATCCGCATGTGCAAAAGTAATTATATTGCATGTGATTTGAGGTGCAAGTGGCTTTTACTAATTGTCATTATAGTATTTGCAACAACCTCTCCACCAAGCCACATCATATAAAAAAACTCGGTATGTAACGATAGCTGAGTGCCTAGCAAAACGATAACTGAGTGCCTGCCAAAACTTTTCGGCAGGCGGGTGCTCCTTGTACGTGTTTTTGCTTTCTTGGTAAATGCTTCATGTTCATTCCGGGAAGGCTGACTCGTGATGTCCAAAGGGATCAGTCTCTCTGTGGCCCGGCGATAAGTCTTCGTGTCCACTATAACCTCTGCAACACTGGCCTTTCCGTTCAGACCGCAAAAATGGCGCTGGATAAGACCCATCTTCCAGTGTTGCCATTTCTTGCTGTCGTCCGTGACAAAGACAAGTCCTCCTTCTCCTATTAGCTGCTGCATGCTCCACTGAAAACTTCTCAGCTGGGAAAGGTATTACCTCTTCCATCTCTTTTCCAAGTGCCAGTTGACCTTAATAATGTACTCGCAACGCTTTCTGGCATGCTCCGGTGTAACTATTTATTCTCCAGGTGGCGGCTGATCCATTTTTGTCTGCATTACGTCTTGGCTCCAGCAGTTCCCCATTAGCATTCACGGGGTCAAGGGCAGCTCATCCTCAAAATCTCCAACATAAGTGATGGGTCGATCGTTGACAATGCGTTCTACCTCAGTTATGATGGTGACAAGCTCCGGAATGGACAGCAATGCCTTACCTAATACCTTTTCAGTGAAGATTTCACAACTCCCACAAGCCTTTCAAAAAATCCTCCCCACCAAGGAGAACCAGGTGGATTAAAAACCCATCGTATGTCCAAGACGTCAGACTCGACTCTGAAGGTGATTGCATTGTCGGACTGCAACTGATACGGCTAGCGCCGTCTTGCCACAAAACGCCGGTAAGCCAAAAGAAAATCTTCAGTTGACGAACTTGCCACCACCTCCAGATCTTTTGCTCGTGTTGTGCCACAGACAGATAATGCTATCCATACCTTGGCAATTTCCGCGTGAGCTCGTGCCTTTAGAGGACCCGCATAATCAACACCACCGAACCAAAATCGACGGGCATCCCCAACGCGTCCTTTTGGTAGTGGCGGAACTGCTTCTCCAGCTGACTTTGCATGAAATTTGCGACAGATCGCACGTCTTGTTTTTACGGCTAGATTAACTCGAATAAATCGACGGCCGCTAATTACCCTGAATATTCCACAGGGGTGGGACAACAGGGCCTCCACTCCATTGTGGCCCCTCTTCTCATGGCAGCGTCGAACCATTTGCTCTACCAATGGGATGGGAGCCCAATATGATTGGATGTCTCTCAGTGAAATCCTTGTCCAATCGTTGCATTCTTCCGCCGACACGAAAGACACCCGAATTATCTATGAAGGGCGACACGTTGTAAAGCTTCGATTTTGAAGGAATTGCTTTACCTCTCCGAAGCATGGCGAGGTTCTCTGAAAACGGTTCTTCCTGAATAATGCGATAGAGCAACACTTCAGTTCGGTCGAGGAGAGCCCGCCAACAATCATTTTTGCCAAACCGCCACTGTAGCAAACGAGCACTGTCTCCAACGATTCCCAACCATATAGATAGACGCTCCAACCGACTGTTTTCAGTAAGAATTCCATTAACAACAAGACTCGGGTGACGAAATGTCTGAAGAAGCTCTCCAGACATTTGGCAGCCACAGGCTTTGGCCACAAACTTGGATTACTCAGCCAAGTTGGCCCATTAAACCATGCTGAGCTGTAAAGTTCCTCACCAGCCGCTCCTCGGCTTGCCAAGTCCCCCGGATTGAGAATACCTGGGCAATGTCTTCATGTTACCCGTTGTTATGCATTAACCATTTGTATAGCTGAAACTCGGTTTGCTAACCATGTACGCAATTCATACGCCAGTTTCTGGATCCAGTGCCAGACCGTTGCGGTGTCAGTCCGAGCATTGACTTCTTCTGGCTTGACCCTTAGCTGCTCGCAGACAAACTTCAAAGACCGACTTCCTAAATAGGCCGCCTGTAACTCGAGTTGTGCGATTGTTTGCACAGCGAGTGGTGCGACCTTAGTTTTAGCAAAAACAAGCCTTTGACAGCTTTCAGACACCAGGAAAATACAGCAAGCAAATGCGTTTTCTGAAGCGTCAGTGAACAAATGCAGATGATGACTTGTGCTTGGCTTGCAGCCTAACCAACGTTGAATTCAGAAATGTAGGCTTAGTTTGAACTGCCTCCTGCCACTGCCGGCAAGCTGCTGGTAATACATCGCTGCAGGGTGTGTCCCAGGTTCGCCCTTCTTTCAACGATCGCTTCCCATGTAGGAAAATTTGAGCAACCAGTCCTAAGGGATCTTGGCGAGCCACAGCGTGATGGGGTAGGTAATATCCTGGCTCTTCGGGTCGTGGTTCTCTTTCTATAGCATTCAGCGCACCGTGTTCTGACTTAAGTGCTTCCTGATAGGCTTCCTTCTGTCCGTGACGCTTCAACTTCCGTGTCAAAGGAAGCAGTCTGTCAGCAGCTTGAGCATAGTTGTCACCAGGCCGCTTACTTCCTTTCCACAGCAGACCTACTTCATAGTAGTTGTCCTTTTTTCCACAGGAAAGCATGGAAACCTTGCTGTTTGAGATTTGCTTGTTGGTACTTCCTCCATTTCCCATAGACGATGCACATCAGCCTGTACAAATGACACTGATTACCTCTGTTGGAGTCATTACTTGCCTCCGCCACAACTGGCCCAGAGAGCACCCAGCCGAAAGAAATTTTCCATGCAACTTCTCCTTCAATGGTTCGTTTCTTGAGCAGGAAGTGGTTTGTGTAGTCAGCTCTTATTAGAATGTGCACGTCACTGGCCGCGTTTGCTTGTGAGGAGTCACTTAGTTGCATTCCACGGTTTGTCCACTTCTCTTCAAATGCCCTTGGAACTCGAGGAATGGACAGGTCGAGGTGTTTCTGCTCCAGAGCCATGATCTCTCTCGTTTGTCCATCTACTGTCACCAAAGTGAGCAATCTTACGGGGCTTGAGTCACCTTTGATTTTGAGCCGAAGCCTTTTATGGTAAAGCTGGAAGTGCCTACTTGTGACGCTCCACTGGCACTTGTCGAAGCCTTGGTGACAAATGTAACTTGAGTACCTGGATCAAGAAAGACTCGGACTCGTGCAGCCTTCTGTCCGCGTACCTCTGCTACTGCAGTCATCAAAAGGATGCTCTTGCTCACAGCTTGGACTGACTGAGCGATCACGCTGATCTTTTTGTCCTCCACATGAAGCAATGTATGATGTCGCTTGTCACACTTACTGCATTGTTTGCGCGAACGACAGTCCTTAGCTCAGTGACTTTGTTTGCAGCAATTGAAGAGAGCTTCGACTTGCGGACAAACTCACGACTCTTCTCCAGAGGCATACTTTCTATCAGACTGATTGTCTCTTGTAGGGAAATCTTCCAAACTTGTGTTGAGGAAATAACTTCTCCATTAGCAGCCTGCTGGAATGGTTTTCCCTCCTTAGTTCTTGCCTTGCTTGGTCGCTCATGGGCTTCTTGATAGGCGAATACAACTTCTTGGAATTTTTCCAAGGACAAGCTGGAAACCCTGCGTTCAATAAAGAACATCCGCAACTTAATTGGGCATTTCTCTAAAACAAGGTACTTCACGAAAGTGTGAAGCAAGCCACATTCTACAGATATGGCTAACTTCTGGAACTGCTCCAATCTTCTTAGAACTTTCAGACAAAACTACCTGAAGGATTCTTCACCTTGCTTGATGGAGGTTAGTTCCTGCAAAAGCTTCTCTGCTGTTTGACCGTACGCCAGTAAAACCTCTACCTTGATCTCTTCGTACGATCCACCAAGCTCCACTCTCTCTTCAAGCTTACTGCCAGTAACCGCAGTTTGCAATGAGAGTGGCCATATGTCCTTGTCGTAACCATTTTGCTTGATCACGCTCTCAAATACGTCAAGCTACTTGGCAACGTTTGACGGTTGTTGGTTTTCAAACTTTGGAACGGCCAGCTGCTGAAGCATGGTACCATCCATCTAGGTCAGAGTCTTCTGCTATGATTTTTGTATCCCTTACTGTAGCCGTAATTTCTCCGAATTTTTCCACCGCAGCCTGTCGAATTCTCAGGCTCCACCTTCAAGTTTGGCGATTGTGCCGTTCTGTTTCGGACAGAAGGAACCCTATCAGGAAGTCATTATGTCAGAATGCAGTGCACTGAATGCCATAGAAAGAGAACCATGACCCGAAGAGCAAGGATATTACCTACCCCATCACGCTGTGGTTCGCCAACAAGCTTCAACGACGAAGGTTTGTGTGGGTTTAGATGCTTCGGCGCACCCGCACAGCATGGACTCCTTAAACAACGTCTTACATCCAGGTCCGTCGTTGCTCCCTGATATGACTGGCCTACTGATTCGCTTCCGAGAGTACGAGTTCCTGGTACAAGCAGACATCAAAAAGGCATTTTTTACTATCGGAGTCCAAGAGGAAGACAGGCCGTATCTGCGTTTTTTGTGGGCTGGCGAAGACGGTCAGGTTGATGTATTGTGTTTAACTAAGCTCCAGTTTGGGGTGAACTGTTCACCATACATTTTGAATGCCATACTTACCTGACCCAGGAGCAAGAGAAGACGAGTTATCGCAAAGTTTCCGAGTTGATCGAACTATTGAAAGACTCATTTTTAATGCAGGACTGCATCAGCAGCATGCTTGAAGAAGAACAGGTGCAGCAGTTTCGCAACTTCAGCACAGATTTACTCAAGAGTGCATGGATTGATTTGCGTAAATGGAGAACGAGGTTCTATGAAGAAGAAGATGCCTCAAACAAGCACTAGGCATCAATTGGTACTGCAAGAGCGACAGCATGGAAGTTGTGCTAGATAGTGAGGTCAGTTGGCCGAAGACATGGCATTCTTTCGGCACCAGCTGGACAAAGTCCGCGGTCTTTGGTAATCTTCCTAGGTTTCACAGCATTTTGACAACATTAGGCCTTTGCGACCCAGGCCGGCTTCCCCTCTTTGAGATACGAACTCAGCTACACTCCCCACAATTGTAGATCACGGAATGCTGTAGATCGGTGGGTACAGAAAGGTATATGCACTAGACGCCAGTCGCCTGCAAGGCACCATGCCTTTGGTGGCAGTTGTTGACGAATTGTTGTACAACTTGCAAAACTAATCCTCCACAGCCGGCCGTGCCGTGGCGTCGTACCGTTTCGGATGGCCTTACTGACCAACAATGCACCAGATTTCCGAAAGCCCGTTTCTACAAGCTGTCATCACCACCCGCCATCCATAACTTTCCGTAATGGTCATCAGAATACCCGGATTTACCGAGTCCCGTAGTATCCAGCTGGTTTCCCAAGTGACAAAAGAACCCTAACGCGGCGCTGTTTGATACCCGGTGTTGCTTAGTGAGTTTCCGTTAGAAGCGCAACGACCTTGCCGTTACGTCGATAGCTTTCGTTGTCTCGTACTCAAACTGTCTTACCGCACCGGGGCAATTGTTTTCCTCCTGCGACCGTCGGCCGTACAGAACACACTTTCTATACTAAACCGTGCAGATGGCCAAGACCTGCCCCTCAGGGCCACGGTTTTTGATCTGTGAGATACAGCTGCAAAACTCTATGGCCCTTTCTACCTCTCGCAATCGTCGGCGGCCTAACGCGTACAATTCGAGACTTCTGTCCAGCTACTTTTCACGTTCACCGTCGGACGATCCGAGACGCTCTCGCTCATGATGATAGTAGAGATCTTATTTCTGTCTGTTCTCGGTCAGGGACTTTCTCTACTTTGCCATCCAGTAGACATTTTCGTTGACCCAGATCCGCTTCTCGCGAGCGAAGAGCAGTTGGAGACGCCACCAACATCACCCCGCCCTCAAGAAGCGGGCCGTTTACAGGGATTGTCCAATCACCAAGGAAATGCCTCATCGCGGTGGTGTGGCCTGAGCAAGGCTCGTCCGTGTGTGCGTCTCTCAGACGCTGTACTCACCGCGCAAAATCTTTGTGGCCCAGAACAGCCTGTGACATTCCACCTTTTCGCACGCGAGAGCAAAGGATGTGCTGTTCTTCTTGGGCAGCAGATACTTCTGAAAAACGCGTCTTGTCTACTGTTCCGGAAAGGAGCTGAATCCAGCCCGAGCTGTTCTCGGGTTGTTCTCTCAAGCGGAGATCAAACACCCTTGGTAACTCTGACAGCGAGCGCTTGGGTAGCATTTTCACAAATCGCCTTTTCGTCTGTGCAAGTTAAAATATTTTCCTCAAGGAGAGTTGTGTTCAAGAACTGTAAGTTCGAGTTCAGCCCTTTGATGATAAAGAGTTCAACAAAGGTCATCATAAAAGAATCTTCCTTCCTCTTCAAAGGATCGAAGTTCCACCAGCAAACTGTCAGAGGAAAGATTGCCCATTCAAAAATTGAAGGCACCACCGCAATCCTACCAGCTGTTACCATTCAATTCGATCAGAGTGGCGTGTTTTGGCGTAAGCGTAATGAAACGAGTTGTGACCCCGACTGTCTGCCTCTGAATTGGTCAGTCTGGGCAAATTTCAGCTCCTTGCCCGCAGCACTGCAAGGAAGATCAGACAGCGATTTCATCTTGACAGAGTCACGTTTTCTTGCGAAGGGATCAGGTACCGGGTGCTTGAGAAATGGTTTTCGGCCGCAAGCATCTTTCCTTCTGGCAACTTTTTCTGGCAACGAGGCCAATCACAATTTGACTCTGAACAAAGTGCTCTTCCGTGGTGACAATGGGACCCGTACACGTGGTTTCACCGCCGTAGTACTTCGCTTTGGGGGGAATGCAAAGTGGAACAGTGTTCTCCTCAAAGAAGTGACCTTTGAAAAGAATCATGGCTGCCAGGGCGGAGCAATGGCGATTCTCTTTGGAGTGAGCCTGGTAAAGCAATTCACACCTTTCAAGTGCTGGGTAATGCTCCCAAACATGGTAGATATTGAAGATAGCAAGTTCTTACAAAACTCAGCTGTTTTTTCTGGTGGTGGCATGTTCGTGTTTTCGACGCCACCAGTCAACTGCAATGTTCAAAGTCTAGCTCAGCTTGCATTCAAGAATGTCACCTTCAGTGGAAATGTTGCTGGTGATGCAGACATGTCCAAAGGTGCAGCTTTGTACTTTGCTGCAGAGAGTAGAGCACGCCCACACGATCACCATTTAAAAATATCGTTGTGCACAGCGAAGGTCACCCTAGTAGACTGTACAGTGGAGGGGAATTTCGGTAAGGGAGCTGTGTATGCTGAAAGCTCCGAAATCTTCTTTTCAGGGAGAAGGTAAGTTACACATACGGATTCTGTTCAGTTTGTTATTGCCAAAGTTGTATTGGTTATTCGTAACAATCATGCAGATGGAAGAGATATGACCGTGCACGGAGGAAATATTGATCGAAGAAAACTTGATGAAGCTCACACTCCGTGCCGAGACCGGGACTCGAACCTGCGGCACCAAATCGCCTAGCAGACGGGAATCACCTGACTATTCGCTACCCATCATGTCATCCTCAAACAGGGACTGAAAACTGAAACGGATTAGAGTCTCCAATCTGACCACGCCAGCTCTGCTTTCCAACATTCACCTAGGACGAAAACATTGACATAACTTGAAGATTCAGCTGGCAGTAGACTTCACGACGTTTCGCTGGGGCTTCATCCGGTCAGCTTTGACCGTTTCTTTCGGGGATCTTTCAGTTCGAATCACGTTGTACGTACCAACTGTCCGGTCCTACCTCGCTACTACCAACTTCCAGACCGCGGATTCCCGTGTGGACGAGATATCCTGACCTTGGAACTGCCCCAATGGTGTAGCGGATAGTCAGGTGATTCTCGTCTGCTAGGCGATATGGTGCCGCAGGTTCGAGTCCTGGTCTCGGCACGGAATGTGAGCTTCATCGAATTTTCTTCAGTCATGCTGATTCCAGGTGCCATGTCTTTGGTTGTCTGTTACATTTTCAGAAAGTGTGGACCCACTATGGAGCACAGCGGCAGCCATTCACAGTGACACACCACGCTTAAACTTGCGCAACACTTCTCGAGTTTGAACCTCACCCTACTGTCCGTTTTGAATAAAATCCATCTCCAGTTAATATTGTTGGTAAAGAAGGAAGCAAAGAGAGACAAGAAATGACAAGAAAAGGAAGAGGAAACAAGACGAAAGACTTTTCAACGTTTCGCCAAAAATGGCTTCGTCAGGAAAAGATAATCAGGAGGAAAAGGTTGAGGTGCTGGGGTTTTATATGCACCATGGGGTAAATGTAAGTGTGAACAGTGATGCGTGATGCGTGAAAGTATGCTGTGAGAGAGAGAGACTGGAGGGGCGAAAAATGCGGTGTGTGGTGGGAGGTCAGAGTGTGAGAGCATCTATGCCCTCATCCCTGTTCAACAGCCGGAACAGCACATTAGGTTAATTGACGCAGGCGACCAATCCAGCGTTGTTCAAGAAGTCGCCTCTGGAGATTATCCTCCGGTGCAGTTTGCAATACCAAAACCAGAAAGCGATGGCCCTCAGCCCGGAAGTGCTCTGACACAGGAGTGTCCTCTCCATGCTTGATTGCGAAACGATGGCGGTTCATTCTTTCCCTTAGGGCACATCCTGTCTCTCCCATGTATGCCGCTTTACAACCTGGGCTTGCGCAGGTGAGCATATGCCTCTGATGGTGAAGCGCTCGTTTGGTGTATAGATAATCTCCCTCCATGGTGACGTGATCGCGCATGTCTTGCACCGCGTAGGCTGGCAGGGGTGTGTGCCACGAAAAGCGCTCTCGGCATCGGGCGGGGAGGGCTTGGTGCGGACCAGCAAGCCTCTCAAATTCTTTGGCCGTTGGTACGCAATTAGTGGCCGGTCAAAAAGCTTCATAAGGTGGTCGCTCGACTGGAGGATGGGGGAGGGCTTTCTCTACAAGAGCAGCTAGTGGCGGAAGAGATGGGCTCCATGTGCACACTAGTGGGATCCTCTAGGCTCCCCCGTTGGTTGGCTGGCGTTGACGGCTGACGAGGGCGTCACTTTTGGGTTTGGTGCCCGCCGCTGCAAGTTGCTGTGCCACAAGGGATGGCGAGTATCCTCTGTGCGCGAGGAAGCCCGAGAGCTCGCTAAGACGAGCGTCCACGGTTTCCAGCTCACTGACGATGGCACGGAGACGCACTCCAAGGCCGGAGGGTAGGTTCCGGTGCGTGTGGGGTGGATGATTGCAGCAATGCTAGATGGGAGAAGGTACTGGTGTCTGTTTGTCGGCTTCTCAAAGAGATCTGTGATGATTCGATCGTCCTTGATGGTGGACTGCACATCCAAAAAAGGCACCGAGTTTCGATAAGCGTAAGTAAACCAGATGTCGATGGATAGTGTTTGCATGAGCGATGAAGCGCAACAAAGACTCTTCACCATGAATCCAGATTCCGAAGATGTCAATGAACCTCATCCCTCAATTTCTAACACAAGCCTTATGTCACATTTCCAGCAGCTATCACTGCATTTCCCACCTCAAAGTTGTTGTTACCAGTTTCAGAACTTACAACGGGAAAACGTTTCGATTTGAATAGTCGTACCGCGACTGGGATCGGATGATCAGGGTGAAGCACCGCTCCCTTGATTTCCTAGGTCGGGTGACGTTACACAACTAGGGTGTGATAAATCTGAGTGTTGTTGCATGCCGGAATATTTGAAATGGCGGTAAGAAAATTTGTCCTATTCTTCCAAGATTACTATGTCTACATAATTATACTTTCTTGCTGGTGGCTACTGGCGATCTTTGAAAATGTCTGCCTACCTACCTAAAAGAGGAAAAGAAAACAAAGAAAATATACTTACCCAACGGCAGCCAGGCCTATACAGGATATCCATGGCCAAAACCCGCAGTCTTGACGTGTGGTGACGGTGGTGACGGTAGCGGAGCAATGAGGGCAAACCATTGTCACAGGAAACATGCTCACCATCCTACCGTTGGTGCTTAGCGGTAACGCTGCAACCGTTGCAGGTGTGACAAGGAGCTGTTGCGAATTGGACGACACAGCTGCAGTTGCAGGAACGGAGAAGGCAGTAGCATCGTGGTAGGATGGCGGAGCGTCATTCAGGTTCTTGCCCACTCCCTGCACTTGCGGGTATGGAGCGCTCGTTTCCACACCGATGGCTGGTGGGTAAGCTGGGACAGATTGCACGGGGGCATTCGTCACACAATCATTGACTGGTGGGTAAGCTTTTGACTGCACAGGCGTACAAGGGCCATTCACGACTGCGCCTGTGGCTGGTGGGTAAGGTGAGGATTGTACTGGCGGATAAGGGGCATTGACACTCGCGCCCGCACCTTCGGCTGGTGTGTTCTGGTGAGGAAGAGCCATGGGCCGGAACTGAAAAACAAGTCGTGGCCCACTGTGTAGCGAGCTTTGTCGATGCTGATATCAAAAGACAGAGAATCGGGCGTATGTCTCGCGGCAGGTTTCGCTGGTTAGATCCCGAGCTGCTTCCAGTTGTTGTCACTCCTGCCTGTCGCGGTCCCAGACTCATCAATCCCATTCGACATTCGCGTCTCCAAATGCAAGACTACCTCTCCATCAGGTACATGTGGACTATACTGCCGATTCATGATCATGAAGGTCTATCATCCACTGCGTGCTAACCTGCTCGCACTGCACGTACGAAAGAGTGGCTTGTACACTACCCGCCCACTCTCGATCTCTTGTACCGCGCGATCGATCGTGCGAATCACCGGCATGCCATAAACATGACAAGTGGCGTGCGCATGGAGCCACCGCAGTCCGTAAAGCATCACGCATCTCGCCTCGTTTATTTCAATCCGTGGTCGAACTCTCTCCCACTTGGTGATTTGGGTAAAGTTT
>JAOWAR010150487.1:0-11371 GCA_028571005.1 Clathrina lutea
GGGGGAGGGGGCGGGGGGGAGAGCGGAGGGAGAGGGGGGGAGAGAGAGAGAGGGGGAGAGGGAGAAAGAGAGAGGAGGGGGGAGAGAGTGCAAAGTGAGAGAAAGGGAGAGAGAAAGGGGGAGAGATAGAGAGGAGAGAAAGATAGAGAGAGAGGGCTAGAGCGATGTTTATTATTATTATCATATTTAAAATACCTACACTGATCATCAACAATACATTTTGAACTGTCGCGCAATCAACACTCTTGACAATATATCCCAGGAATACCGGAGTAACGGAGCACACATGAGACAATTCTAACAGTAAACCTCTCAATTGTCAAGCTCTTGGATGAAGAAAGAAGAAGAAAAAACAGATTATGATAGAACAGTACAGCAACCACGTCTCTGTTACCACAGCAACCACGTCTCTGTTAACAAATACAGTACTAGTACATGCGAACGTGCCATACACAATCAACAATAGCAAATCATACTCAATGACATCAGACCTAGGTGGCCCTTTCAATGCACTTGTTCACTGACACGAACTAATATATATATAAGTAAGCAATAACGATCATTGTTGACGTTAAGCAACAGAATACAGAACTCTACTAATTAGTTAATCATTCTATAGTTTCTTGCTGGGAGGGGTCCAGAGTGTTTGTGCAAGGAAAAAAGATCAGTGCAATTGCTGTCAGTGAAACTATACATTGTAAACCATGCACAGTACCATCAACATGTACGCAACTACAGGATCAGTTAGTAGATGATGTGTGCTTATTCACTGTAATGGCCCTCCCTAATGGGCAACGGGCTATTTGACATGTTACTCAGTGCTGTGTTGTTTATGATGTCATTGCTGGATCATTGATTAAATTTGAACAGGGCCAGCTGATTGCTATCGTCAGCAAGCCGTACGACGAGTGGTGGGAGGGCTACACTCTGGATGATCCGGACACGAAGGGACTCTTCTGTATTCTTCTTGTTGACCAGCAACCACTCGGTGAGTTTGAACAACTATACAGACATCCGGATATCTTGACAAACACAATCTCCTTGACTTGAGTTGAGTTCGACCTTTTCAGTATATTCGCCCAGCTGGAACTTCACTGTAAGCAAGCTCCTGAGCTGTTATCAAAGTGTGCTTTTCATCCGTGCTTCAGATGAGGATGCCGCACGAGCTGCCATAGATGCTTCAGGCAAAGCACCACAGAACATTCCTGCTGATCAGTACAGCGCATCTCTGACTGAAATCATGGTTGGCGTTAGCGGACAGATCGACGGGCAGGCCATCGGCCTCTTTGCAGAACAGGTATATCAGTTGATAAGCGTACACAAGTCTAGATCTAATATTCAGAGCCAGTCTCAGTGCTGAGGGAGCATTGAAGAGGATGCTGGAAGGTTGGAATTGGACACTGCATATGGTATTATGGTTGATACTTGCGCAGGGATTTTTAGTGACACTTTGCGTTTTTATCACCGAGTCTTAATGTGTGCACCTTCTCAGTTTAAATTTGCAAACATTCTATTTGAAATGATCTTTTCAAAACATTTTGAACAATGAGAAATGTCAAGCTGTTTTGTTGCTATTCAAACGAGCAGGACGGAACCCCAGCTGTACATGTGCTGTTTGGCCTGTGTGGGGTTAACAGTTACCATACACAATAGACAAAAACGAAGAAGGCTGGAGAAAACTGCATGAACATTAAGAAGTTTGGCCTGCAACAGCATGCAGCTCAGTTGGCAGAGCAGTGCCCAGCTGCAAAATGCCACAGTGAATCTCATTTAATTTGATCCATCCATGGGTCATCGCAGCATAAATAGCTGTTATGATAATTGTGACATTTTTGAGACACAAATTGTGTTAAGCAATTGGGTTCTAAATGTGCAAAACATGCTACAATGATTTAACAGGAAGAACAGCTGCGAACTAACAACCCAGACCTCGCTGGTGATGAGCGCCTGCTGCTCGCAACAATGAAGGCAGCTCTTGCCTCTGAGGAGGCCACACAACTGGAAAGAGCACCGTTGCTCAGAGCAATCAACAAAGCCATCGATCGTCTTGATAGCCAGGTAAGAGTGATTGACATTCTTGGCTTCCAAGTACTTCCTCGCCTCCATCTAAGTCTAGCAAAGTTAATGAGCCATTTGAGAAATAAACAACAAAAAAAAAGAAAGAAATGCAGTCTTCCCTCCTTAACAAAAAATCCGTGAGGCATAAAAAAATATTTGTTAACGAGTGTTACCAAGTTTTATTTGCTAACGAGGACAACTGAGCAAATTTCGGATAAATAACTTGCTAACGTCAAGGATCCCCACCCCCAGTACTGCGCACGTAATGAGCTATATATTCACTGTGAATTACACATCATGCACTGTCACTGCACTGCCGGATAGCCCCCTTCTGCCAAAGTACAGAGTAAACAGATTGTACTGGGCGGCCTATT
The DNA here is from genome assembly GCA_028571005.1 of Clathrina lutea. Lineage (NCBI taxonomy): Eukaryota > Metazoa > Porifera > Calcarea > Clathrinida > Clathrinidae > Clathrina > Clathrina lutea. Next base: position 2,433 of record JAOWAR010150487.1, read on the forward strand.
TTCTTCGTTATATTCTTCATGCTTTTCACCTCCTTTAATGTTTTTGTGCGCACAGATGATTCCCATCTTTTCGTTGATGGTCAGCGAGCGCTGAACTCGCTTAAGCTTTGAGTCATGCGAAGAAGCTAGCCATCCTGAAAATGAACGGTTCCTTGCGGAAGTCTGTAGGGTTGTACCCGGTATAGTGCACAATGCAAGCCGGAACTGATCTCGTGTGGTCATGTACTGACCGTGTGAAAACCACAGGGCCTCCAAAGTGCTCCATACGTACAGTGAGCTCATTTCTTGCTCCATTATCACGCTAATGGGGAAACTTAGCACATGTGGACGGCGAAACATTATTTGTTATTGAATTTCATTTGCTATCGAAAATTATTTGTTATCGGAGATGCTCCACATACATTCCTTATGGGCGCAAGTCGGGTCGACATTTAGAAAGATATTTGCTAACGAGGTTTATTTGTTAGCAGGTGACTTGTTAACGAGGGTAGACCTGTAAAAAACAGCACACCTGGAACAACTCGTGTTGCAGTCAAGCAAAAGAGAGGAGATAAAGCGAAATGTATCAACGAGAGCTGGTGATCTTACTACTTTGTGTAAATAGCAGAGTTCAAGAGTTGTAGGAAAGAATTAAAAACACTGAGACCAATTTAAAGGCATAAAATTTATCATCTACACGTAGCCACAGCTCTTGCTCCAACCACCTCAGTAAAATTTGAGTCAAGCTTGTTTTATTTGCCCCCTCCCCCCTGGTTAGTTCACCCTCTTCCCCCTGGTTAGTGCACCCAGTCATTCAAGTACATGCTCTCACCTTGCCCTTCAATTTTTTCCAGTTTTTTTTCTGTGCTCTTTTATACTCTGGTGCAAACTGTGTTTATCCTTCTCACACTGTAAGCGCTAGCATTTTCACCATCAGAAAAATAGTGAATACAAGCAGGTGATGTCAGCTTGATTTCTCGCACACTAAGCAAGCTTCCCAAGTGCATGCACTGTTTCTCAGTGTACGTTTCCTCCATCTTCAGGTGTCATCAGCTTCTAGCACTGCAGCAGCAACTTCGGGCAATGACAGCGGAGCAGCATCAGCTGATGCACCAACTGGTGACCAAGGTAATGGTCTCAACTTTGACAATGGGGACCTTGTGCAGCTCAAAATTTTACGCAGCAATTTGTCTCATTTTCACAGTCAAAAATCACCGCGAATAACACTTTTTGTATCTGCAAGTGTCTGTCCTGTAACCAACAACTAATTCACTGTAACCAACGACTAATTCACTCGAATCCGTGCAACTACTGCAAGTGTTGCATTAATTGCATAACTACCCACAGTGCTAGATGGAGAGAGAGAGAGAGAGAGAGAGAGAGAGAGAGACAGAGAAGAGAGAAGAAGTGTGTCAGGGTGAGAGTGCATTGTTCAACATGTGCTGCCGAAAAGGAGAGTCTCTTGTGGAAAGCTTCAGCTTATAAGATGAGTAGCGCGAAGAGAAACACCTGCCACTTGATGTAACTGTGACTGAATCACTTAATAGAGTGGTTGCAATCGCTCGACTCATAAACGGATACTCAAAATGAATGTGTGGGGTGTGACTCATATTCAGTCGCATCCATGTTGGTTAATCACGCTGCACGAACTTGGTTCAACTGAGATGTAGTCGGTTGTCATGGTACTTTGCATTAATTTGCAGCCAATCGATCACATGTGTTGATTTACAATGATAATCTGTCGAAATAATAATAGGAAAAAACTAATAACATTCACAACTTCGCGTAATCCCCTTCGGAGCAGGGGAAATCCGAGACGCTTTCTTTCTCAAAAAGAATGACAGGTGTTGAAGCACTTAGATTAAAAATTGTGATCACCTAGCTGCTCTTGCTGCTTTCTAAATGTCACAACAAAGTAACGAGTGAGAAAGAGCTCGTATTTTTCTTTTACTGAATTTCATGCTCAATGAAGATATGGCTCATTCCTTGAGGAGAAGGTGGAAATTTTGGTTCATGCTTGATTAATGTGCGACACGGTTGGAAAGTGCCTTCCTCGGCAACAACCTCAGGGAGGAGAACTATCATTTACAGCAACTTTCTTCATCTTAGATCATGTGACTGTGGAAGAAACAGGATGAAAATTCAGTTGATGGTTGTGCAGTCAGCGAGGACCTTAAGCTTGGGCTGCTCATTGCAAAACTGTGTGAAGACATCTTGGAGAGCTACTGGCAAAAAAGAATGAACACGCAGAAAGAGACTCCCCTTGTAGAAGTACAGCCGGTCCCAGAGATCGAGCCGACTCGCCATGAGAATAAATCTGGTGGGCCTGACTCGTGAAAGTATGAATCTGAAAAAAACTGCGATTAGACAAATGAAAGTTTTCGATCGTGTAACAGGCCAAGTCGTATAACCTCTTTTTATATTTAACTACAAAATAAAAGTTCTCTATGTTATGTGAATGGCTGAATGATATATCTGTATATTAGGGTTGATTATCAATATCAGTGCCATAATCCATGCAATTGCCATGTTGCCCTAGAATCTGGCCAAGTGCAAATTGTTGTCGAGCCAATCAGTGAGGAAGAAATGGACACCATCCGAACAGCAAGCGAATCGTTGAAAGAACAGGTAGACTCACATATTACATAAACAGTATTTTCTGGGCAGTGTATCAAATCTCTATTATGTAACCAATACCAACCATCTTTACGTATAGCGTGCAAAGAAGATTCTGTTTTGTCACACACTGCGGTGGCAACAATAATTACCACCAGCATTGGCTCAGTTTTCTCCTCGGTTGTAATTAATTCGTCAACCTTGTTGTATTACATTTTAGGCATAATCCTATTTGCAATTTTTATGATACTTACAGATGGTGATGAACAGCGTCAACAAAACCGGGGCCTTGATTGTTAATATGTATGGCACGCTCAGCCTGGGGAAACAGTACTAGTCAGAGCTGATAGGAAATACTTGTGTGGTGGGGACGATATGCTTGTGCTATCACTTCTGCAGAGCTGAGAGACAGCAAGTTCCGATCTACGTGTCTCTACAGTGATGGCTTCATTTTTTAGTATGACCACAGAGTTGTCTTATTTCCCTGTGTTTCAGCTGCTTGAGTTTAAGGAGATGGTGAATAGCTGTGTACAGCAGTTTGTCTTCTCCGTACGACTTGCTCAGAAACTCAGTGAAGTTCTTCTTGCCTTCAGGGTATGTGAATGCAAGACTGTGTACTCTGCATGGCACACTGTATCTCTGACTTCAGATGTTATGTTCTTGATTGCATATGGCGCTTGACAGTGTGGCTTGCACTTTAAAAATGCTAAGAATTTGCATGATCTTTAGTGTTTATGCCATGGCGTGTTTCCCTTTTTCTGTCCCTTCCCTGCCGATAGTCATTGGCTGTGGGTCTGGATGAGCGCAAAGTTGACAGCTCTGACAAGGTGTGCAGTTGTGTGCAGCTACTTGGAGAGCCCATACCACTGCCTGGTAAGAAAATGGTGAAATATCAAACTGAGACTAGTTCATCACTTGCTTGATTCTTCCCAGTGCCCGTTTAATTGCAATTGGGTTCTTCCTGTAAACAGAGCTCCCTAGCTGTGAATACGAGTTCTTTGATCTTATCTTTTGCTGGAACAGGAGCATGCCTTGATGAGGAGACTCGTGGACGTCCTACCAAGGCACAATTAGCCCGGCGCGACCGTCTGCATGACCAGGTAATAGTTGAATGCGGGCCACAGCACTGATTTATAAGCCTAAGCCTCATTAGCATGCATTTCCAAACCTCAATCTAAGCTGTTCATATCTAAAGGGAATTTTCTCTTTCTCTGTTCTGTTCAAGATTCGTCGCATTGCTAGCTTAGCGCCAACATGCACTACGCTTGATGACATCTGTCTTGGCCTGGCCCAGGCGCTTGTAAACCGTTACGACACTCAGATCAACCAGGTACTGTGCAGTGTAATTGAAGAATCACCTGACCTCATGGAACGATAAGCGAGTATGGAGAATGACTGTACGAGCACTGAATAGACGATGAGTCATAGTAAAATACTTAGCTCTATATGTATATAGACCCGTGGGTAAATGCAGAGAGAATTGTGATAAACACCGAAAGCGGAAAGGAAGAAAAGACATACGGAGAGGGGTCGAACCTGCGGCGCCATTGCCTAGCACAGGCGGAATGCCACAATCGTAACTGCTCTGTCACTCAGCCAATTAAAAAAAAATTGGCTTCGTGGAGTCAGAATGCCCATAGCCCCCTACGAAGCCAATTTTTTTTTGAATTGGCTGAGTGGCAGAGCAGTTATGATCATGGCATTCTGGCTGTGCTAGGTGATAGCGCTGCAGGTTTGAGCCCTCTCCGTGTGTCTTTTCTTCCTCTCTGCTTGTGATGTATACAGACCCGCAGTATTATAGGGTGAGGGTACATTAACTTGCTTGTGCAGGATGTTGATTTGATTCTGATCTCGCTTCCATGCAGCTGATGTACGAAGGAGCAGTGCAGCTGGCCGAGGGAGTGGTGCTCCTGCTCCTAGAGTACCTCCTAGTTGACTGCCCACACAACCAGGATCTGGACACCGTTGTACCCTCGCTTGTCAAGTAAGTATTGACATCATTGCTGATCACTTACTGATCAATTCCTTTGTTGCAAGAACAACTCATTCCTCAAAATCATCTTGCATGGTCTGTCAGCCACTCGCTCAAGATCTGCCCGGCTGGAGTCTCCTTTTGTTTTCCATATAAAGTAAATCGGTTTTTTTCCTTGCTCCACAACCAGTAAGAAAATACTGTGATCATATGTTTTTGCGCTTTTTCCCTTATATATACTTCATTCAGGTTGAAAATAGAATAATGCGGCAACCCACATACAAGTAATGTTATAAATGATGGACGATATCAGCAGGCCGGGAACAGGAGGACCTTCAAAGGCATCTCCTGAAATTTTGAAGGGTAGGGGAGAAATTGGCTGACTCTAATACCTTTGGCAAGTTTTGACTTCATCAAGTGTTTTAACAAAACCTTCCTTGCAGTGCTGTGGTGTTCACCAGGCGCTCTGCCCTGACAGCAAAAAAGCTCAAGACTGAAGGTATTCCTTGCCAGTCAACAAAGGTGGTCGGCAAAGGCTACACGGTGTGGAGTGTGGACGGCATTCTCCGAAAGACCGGCATCTTGACAGCTGAGGGCCGGTAAGGTGGAAGGTCCACCAGTCTTCACGGTGTGCCTCATGAGTCAGCAGCTAGTTGTCTAGCCTGGCACAGATAGAGAACTTGTACAGCTTGCAAACTCATGGCCTGTTCATCATTTGTCTCCTTGCTTGCTTGATCAGTACTCCAGTAAGGCTCCTCTAGCAGGTTTCTCAATGGAATTCAACTCATGTTTCTTGCTTTGTTCATGTGCAGGAAATACGTTGGTTTGCAAACACGTGCTGACCTTTTTGGGTATCGCCACGGTACGAAGGCGGAGGTCGAAGCCCTCAACATGGTCCGACAGGGCTATGAGAAAACCATTGGTCCGGTAAGATTCACGCTATGACTGTATGTAAAATGCAGGCTAAACCAGTTAAGCTTCTGCTGAAGGCTATCCTGACCACCCTGGAAAATGGCATTTCTAGTCGTAGCAGCGTTTACAAGCTTGGTAGAAAGAAAGCCCCCACCGTCAGAATCTCACCACCACAATCAGTCGCGTGATTCACTGTTGTTAGGCAACAATATGGGGAAGTCCAAAAATCGTTTTTGGAGAAGAAGGCAGCACAGCTTTGGCTGGCAGTAAACTGCTTTGACACATGGATATAACAAACCAATATGCACAGCTTTGCGTGTGGGAAGTCAATTTATTTTTCCTTACCAAGATAATTGCATGTTTGTCGAAAGCCACGAAAAATCCAATTGAGGACGATCTGGGCAGAAACTCAATGTTCCCACGCGCAGCTTTCTTTCTTTCACTGTGAAGAACGTGCCCTCAAATTTTCATGGTGATCTTGAATACTTGTGCTACCTTCTCCTATTTTAAAGATCGACGGAGACCAAACTGGAGTCGAAAACCACCTGCCGATAGCTCGTCTTGTTGATCGATTGCTGCCGTTGATATTGGAACCTTTGAGCAGGGTTTCCTGGCAACAACTTCGCGAACCCACAGACTGCCAGAAAACTGCTTTCCAAGTGCCCCAAACCAGGGAAGTTCGCTGGCAAGTCACCCGGGGGTCCACCAGGGGAGATAAGATGCGACCCCGATTACCCTAATGTTGACTCGAACGACATTTTCCATTTCATTCAGCAAGTTGCTATGTGAACATATGAAAAGGACTTCACTGCGAGCGTGGACACACCCACCCTCATGAATGATGCATAAAAGGCAAGAAGCCGTACAACTTGGTCTCGATTGCCAGTGCACGAGTGTATCACGTGCCACTGGGTGTTTTCATCACGTGGCCAATTTTTCGGGGAAATGATTTTTAAACAAAAAAGATGGGAAAATTTTACTCTCTTATTCCTCGGCCATTTCACGAGCTATCAACTTGAAACTCATTTTCCCCAGGTTTGAGTCCAATAATTTTTTTTTTGTGAAAGGTTTGAAGAAAATCAGACAGACAAACTTTTGCCTTCAGCACAACCTTAACACACACACACACACACACTCGGCTGCCAGCGATCACGCTCCATCCTTTCTCTTCTTCTTTTCTCCTTTTCTGTCGCCTCTTATTGTTTAATCTGTATGGCCCTGGAACCTGTTGTCATCCCTTAGTGCCCTAGCCTGTCTTGAAATAGGTCCCGGAACAGGTGGGCATAGAAGTGGTATAGGTTTCTTGTAGGACTTTTGTTTTGTATCAGGATGATGGCATCTCACGTGATGAAATAGACCTTCTGCTGCTCTTACCAGCATGCAAAATAAATTTTTAAAAAAGTTTCAAGAGTAGCAGAAGGCCCGCTTCATCAGCTGGGGCGCCACCATACTGATACAAGAAAAAAATCAACGCAATTCCATTGTAAGCAAGTGAAATCATTAAAGAAGAAAAGAAAAGCTACAATGGAGTTTTGTTTCACCTTTCCGTCTGGTCTAACTATATTTTACATCAATTTCGAGTATTTTTGACACACACTAACTCACAGCTGGGTATCTGTCTGCTTTACTGACAATGCCGCAAGAAGCCCTGCTTCACTCAAGATGCTACAATTAATTTGGTGGCAGTTTTTTTTTGTTGTTGTTATGAACAACTTGCTCAGGCTGTCAAGGCTTTCGCACAGCTGATAGTCCCCTTTATAGAAGCTCGCAAAAGTAGATCACACACCTGGAGGAAGCATTTCAAGCTTTCCATTGCTGCGTTAATTTCAAATGGCCTGTTCTTAGAAAGGACTCTTAGCACAGGAAGAAACACTCTCCCATGATGAACGTTCTGATAGCGTTTGCGTTTCTCATCAAATTTTCAGAACATGAAGCGTCGAACATCCAAGGGAGGCATGCCTCTGCCGCCTGCCGCACCGGTGCTTGACACGGACCCGACAACCAAGGCCACGTCGCCCACTCACAAGGAGGTTGCGCCCGTCCAGAAGAGCAGCTATTGGCTGCGCAAGCAAGAAGAACTCAGCGAGCGGATCAAGCAGCTTGAGCTTCTGGCAAACAAGACAAGCTAAAGAGAAGCAAGCATACTCTCTTTTGCACTTTAGCATTCTTTATTTCTTCCTAGTTTTTGAACATTGCTCTCTCTCTCTCTCTCTCTCTCTGCACCCAAAATTCTAAGAAAAGGGGAAATATGGTGAATATACTGTGGTCTTCTCCTGTCTGATCACATTTAGGGGACCTTTTTTTTTTTTCTGCTGTGCTGGACACATGCATACTGTACTGGAATGAAGGTCTCTGTAAGCCTTTTTTTTTCCGTTCACAGAACGCCCTGCTGTTGCTGCAATTATCAGTGTAGCCTGCTACTGATTGGGAGAATTGGATCATGAGTTTACTCCAAGTTGATGACAGTACACATGGCAAGACAGTAGAGAGGATTAGTGAATCGTCAACGTGAACGAAACGGAACGAAATCGGGGTGCGCGGACCGGTCCGGGATCGAGGAATCGTTCGAGAGCTGAATCCTTTCATTTGGCCATCCCGGCCGATCAGGACTCCATCCAACGAAACGCGGCCAGCGCGCGCACGTGTGGTCACACCAGCGAGGTGCGAAACCGTTTCGTTCACGTTGACCATTCACTAATCCTAACGCCAAAAAAAAAAAACGCACGAAACGAATGGGCTGACGAAATCATTTCGTTTCGTTCACGTTGACGATTCACTAATCCTCTCTACTATCAGAATAGTGCTCATGGATTATCTATTTGATGGATGCGTCTTAAGCAAAGGAATGACAAGGAAAAATTCACAAGAACAGAGGTATGGGGGGAAAGTGGAGCATCTCTCCAAGGTGATGCAGGTTAGCAGAGGTGCCTGTCATGTTTTCACCACTGCAGGTATTAGGTTCAAGCGTCTTTATAGCCACACATTAGAAAGACTTGCGGTTCTCTCCCTTGCCCGACAAGAGCCACCCGCCTGCATATCTGAGCAGTTCTGCAGAAACAGTCAACTCACAGATACTACAGCCCATTGACACATCTGCAACAGTAGGATGGGGCGTGGCTTTTTTTGCCACACCCCTGGGCCTTAAGGTGTGGGTTAATGCAATAGACTTCCTAAGCACTGCCTCAGAAGAGGTTAGGGCGAACACATTGAAAAAAATAAAATCAGCCACCGATTGAAACAACCGCGTGTGGGCTGTGCTCAGGTACAACAGAATTGCGACATCATTGCAACAAAAACATAAAAGTGTGCAGTTAAGGACGTAACGATGTGATGCCGGTGCCAGATCCTGACATACTTCTCCTGCTGTGCCTCGTCTCGCCATCCGGACCTGCCTGACGCGCTGCTCCTGCCCTGTTCCTCCTGCTTCTTCATCTGAGCTCTCTTAACATCTGACTCATCT
>JAOWAR010150498.1:0-11371 GCA_028571005.1 Clathrina lutea
AGAAGAAGAAGAAGAAGAAGAAGAAGAAGAAGAAGAAGAAGAAGAAGAAGAAGAAGAGGAAGAAGAAGAAGAAGAAATAAAGAAGTAAATTAGCAAGAAAAAACCAGTTCTCCTCGTGTCTTCTTCCTTCCTCACTCCTCCCTCCTTCCTTGCATCGTCCTCCTTCTCCGTTCCTTCCTCTCTCCTGCCTTCTGGCCATCCTGGCCCGTGTTTCCTCCTGTTTTCTAAGGATCTGCAAGGGATTGAAAGAAAATTACAATACCTAACCTCAGATTCTTGCAAGGTAGAAATGGATGTTTTTTCTAGAAATCAAGTTCCATGCACAGAGAGGTGCAGGGCAGCCAAGGATTTCTGGAGAAAAAAAGCATGTCGATGCATCAACACCTGGAGTATAGAAATGTCAGAAAACCGTGGGCAATGTTTTTGAGAGCAATGTCCTTGTTTGAAGTTGATGGGAGTGTTGCTCCTTGACACACAGAGGAAGGGAAAGTAACTTAGCGAGTCTCGAATTTGCCATAAGTAAGACTTTGGCGGAAGCTCTTTCTCCGCCACCTCCCGGTGTCTTTCAAACGCAGGCAGACGAGGCCCCTTCCTCCTATGCCTATAATCCAAAGTGTCCACGAGATGATTGGAGGCTGTACTTGGAAAGGCAAATGCGAAACGACTATACAACACATGTAGGGTAAGCAGATGAATGACAGGTCATTATTCTGATTAATGTGTCAAGGGCATTGTAAGTTACGTAAAGATTGCTATTTGAGCCTCACCCTACCATTCATTAGAAGACTGAATTCAGAAATTCAACGTTTAACCCTGAAAACAGCAGACCACTATCACACATAGCTCAAGTGAAAAGCTAATAGAAAAGTAGGTGTACCCTTCGCTCGGCCTGAACTGTTCGTCTACAGACAGCTCCCGGTGGACAGTTTGCACAGCATCCTGAAAACAAACGTTTCGTATCAATAGTTATAGAATTTTGACTCTCGGGGGTACGATTTCTCCAGTGACACCGAATAGAGTTTATATTGAAAACGAAGCATAGCAGAGAAAATTTGTGAAAATGACATCAACTCACCAACACAACAAGGTTTACTTTCTTAGAGAGCGTTCTTGGCCTCTCACGACAACTTTCAACTCGCTCCTGTTTGTGCTGTGCCACCTGCTCGACCAACCCGCGAAGTTCGCCCAGTCCTGCTTGAAAGGCATTCCTGAGCGAAGCTATCACCTCCACCTGCCCGCTAGCAGTTTGCTTTTGTTCGGACAGCTGCTCAAGCAAGTCCTACATATCACCCCGAATGGTTTCTAGCGTGGTGGAGTTGGAGTTACCGTCTTCTATGTCCAGTCTGCGACGTGATTCGCCATCACTTCCAAGGACAACCGGCCTTGATCGGGTGCGTAATCCTCCCTGCCCGGCACGTGGATTCCCTGCTAATAAAATCGGTGCGCCCTCGAGCAAGAACTATTGGACGAGCGTCCAAGATGTGGCCCGTCTGAACTTGGCGTAGACCTTGAGAGGAAAGGAAAAAGTAATGTTCTGGAAATCTTAATGAAAAAAAAAAACAACATTGCTTCCATCGCCTCGTATAGACACGTACACGCGCACACGTGCACGCACAATTCGTGTTCTCTGTCAAGTCAAAGGGTCAACCCGAAAACAACACAGAGGAAAAAAGGTCGGCGTTTTGGAGGACTTCCTCCTCCCCCGCGGAAGAAAGGAGGCTACCATGGGGTGGCCGATACCGCAGTTTACCTTTGTACCAACGAGAGAGCATATTATCGCAAAGGCAGGAAAATGTGCGAAGTTCTATTCCATAAAGGTTTTCACGTTCACCACTCCAGAAGAGGTAGGGAGATCAAACGTTCCGCCAGAATCCCTGATGAAGTCAACGGTACAGCTGGCAAAACGCCTGATTCCTCAACCAATTAAAAAGCCTTTGAACTTGGTAACCATTTTGGGATAAACATAAGCCTCGGTCGGGAAATAAAATGAGGTCAAATAATTCATATTCTCATTCCGGAGAAAAAGTTCCTATTCTCATTCCGGAGAAAAAGTTCATATTCTTATTACGGAGAAAAAGGCAAAACCCGGAGACGGGTAGGGCTTTACGAAGCACTAGCATGCTACTCACCTTGATTGTGAACGAACCCGACTTGCCTTTGTCGCTATAATAATAGATCTTCACCAAAGAGAAAAACAAATTCGGTCCTTTCTACGGCTGCCTCTAGAGATGTTCATTTTCACCGCGGGCCTAGATCACAGAGATGACAAACGTACAGCCCTGCTGAAACTGAAATGTTTCTGGAGGAAATCGAGCCATCAAACAGCTTTACTTTCCGCATTCCCCATTTATACAGACCGGATTTGAACTTGCGACGAAACCGCCCCTGGTCGAAAGGAGCCCCTAGTCGAAAGGAGCCCCTTGTCGAAAGGAGCCCCTTGTCGAAAGGAGCCCCTAGTCGAAAGGAGCCCCTAGTCGAAAGGAGCCCCTAGTCGAAAGGAGCCCCTAGTCGAAAGGAAGCTCTGGTGCCAATTGCTCAACCCAAGCCGCTCGCTATTAAAAAAAATCAGCTTCATGGCACCTTTGGTTTTCCAATGCGACATCGGTGAATCCAGGTTTAACTAAGTTATAGGATGTGGCTCGCAAGTCGGTGTCTACAGCTCGTAATGACCTAATTTGGGATAAATTGGTGAAGATTGAAGAGAGAAGGAAAGACAGAGAGCGAAAAAACGAGAATTTCGATCCGGAACGATGAAGTGACACTGAACTCTCCGGGAAGTCGAAGAAATTGAACGATGAAAGCCAATCTTTTCCGCATTCCCGATTTTCACAGACCGGATTCGAACCTGCCACGAAACCGCTCCTAGCCGACCGGAAATCGCGGTGTCATGTCTATGGCTCAGCCAAGTCCACCAGCTCAAAAAGGTCGGGTTCATGGCCAGTTTTGGTCTTTTCGTACGACACGGTCATACCTCAATTCTGTGATGCACCACCATGTGACTCGCAAGTCCGAGCCTACGGATCCTAATGATCTGAGTAGAAATAAGTAAATGAAAATTGAGAAGGGGAGAAGCAAAGAGAGAGAATTAAACCCAGGAGTTCGAGCTGAGACGATCAAGGGAAGCTGATACTTTCCGGGAAGAAATTGATCCCCAACAGATTTTTCTATTCCGCATTCCCGATTTGCGCAGACCGGATTTGAACCTGCGACGAAACCACGCGCTTAGCCGAACGGAAATCGCAGCGTCATGTCTATGGCTCAACCAAGTCCAACGGCTCAAGATAATCGGTTTCATATTGAGTTTTCGTCTTTCGATACGACCAGGTCGAACCTCCGTTCTGTGAGACGATACGCTATGCACGCATGTCGGAGCCTAAAGATCGTAATGACCGGAATAAATTGATGAAGATTGAGAAGGAGAGAAGTAAAGACAGAGAAAGAAACCCAGGTTGCGAACTGAAATCATCAACTAAAAATGAAGTTCTCCGGAAAAATGGACCCACCAAACATTTTTCCTTTACGCATTCCCGACTTACACAGACCGGATTCGAACCATCCGCGAAACCGCGCCAAGCCGAACGGAAATCGCGGTGTCATATCTATGACTCAGCCAAGACCTCCGGCTCAAAACGGTCGGGTTCATATTCAGTTTTGGTCAGTTTTGATCTTTTCATGCGACACGGTCATACATCGGTTCTGTGATGCACTACCATCTCCCATGTGACTAGCAAGTCGGAGCCTACGAAGACAGGGAGCAGTAATTTTAGTACATTCGTACTTTTCAAACAAAGCGGGAAGCGAGACGGAATTGGCTCTTTTAGTCGACGGAAAATCCAACGGAGATGATTAGACTTGGTTGACGTGGAGAGCGTTCCGATTGATGCTGCCGACATCGGTCGTTCTAGCACCTACTAGTCAGACACGCTCGACACACTGACTTCACAGGGACCCCTCCGTCTCCCGCTTCAGATAGTACTTTCAAGATGCTCCTACGGCAGTGCCCGCTTTCCGCCGGTGCGCTGACATTGCCGCACGCCCAATCGTTGTGGAATTGGTTTTGGTAAGAAAAAGCAAACCTTCCTGAGAGACGAGTCTTCTCCTCCGCTTTCCATCCCGTTCGGCCACTCATGGCCCAGGGATGGACGATCAAAAAATACAAAAATAGATAGAGAGAGAGTTCCTTGTATGTTGATCGAGTCGGTCGAAACGATCTTCGCAGTCACCCCGGATCACGCACGATCATGGAAGGGCGGATGATGTCATTTGGACTGATTGAAGGAGTGACCATATTTGGAAGGTTCACTTGGGGCGGAAATAGTGTCAGTGCAAGTCCATGCTAGCTTGCCCGAGGCTAGGTCTGCAGAGCTCGAATCATTGAAGAAATAGAGTTCCATGTTCGTGAATAGTCCAAGGTGGGAGAAGAAAAAGCACCAGCTGGATGCATTGACAAGTTTGATGCGGCAGAGATAGGCCCGACACGCGAATAGTTTTCATGTGGGTTGGATCGAGCCTATAGGCCTTTTTTCTCACTTATTTTTGCTCTCGTGCGAAACGCAACGGTCATTCAGAATTTGCATTACACTGCAGCCAGGTAAGCAGAGGACTCTCCATCATTTTATTTCACCAGTGACCTTTGGAAAATTCTAACTTGGATTTACGTGTCGTCTGACATTTTCTTCAGGTCATCGGAGCGTAATGGAATGTGGGAAGGCCGCTGCTCGCCCGTCGTGGCGGACAGATAGGTGGATGGACGTTCCTGATCGTCGTCTCGGGAAGAAGATTTCGAGCAAGCAGCTGGCGCTCCCACACGAGATAGGCGAGCACGTCTTGGTTCACTGGAAGGACGGGAAGCTCTACCCTGCAACTGTCGAGTCGATCAATCCGAAGAAAAGGACGTGCTGCATCAGTTTCGGTGACAAGAATCTTGGCAAAGTGACCTTCGAGGACATCTGCACTGGTGAGTCAGCTTGTGTTTGCACACTCACCATTCGAGTCGGTGGCAACTTTCCTATGAAGATATTAATGGATCGTTTGTGCGTGCGAAACAGACATACCCAGCCTTGGAATGTTGTTGTTATTGCTATTGTTATTTTTGTTGTTGTTGTTTTCGTGCTTGCCCATAACCGAGATACGGTGCACAACACTCATAAAGAAGATTTTTTTGACCAAAGATTCTGGCTAAACGATAAGCGCCAGGCAAATGTTTTTCGACTTGTCAGTTGAACCTTTGAACTACATGAAAAAAAAAGCTGGAGCGAAAACTGCTCGTTTTCTAGGAAAAAAGCTCATTCCTTACAGTTAAAGGTACACTGCGACGGACCCTGTGGCTTTGAAAAACGTATTACGCTTTTCAAAGTCGCGTTGCTGCCACTGAGTGATAACGCGAGAATGGCGGCAATTTCAAGTTTGGCCTCCGCGAGGTTTGCGTCTTTACGTAGATCTACGTCGATAGGTCTACGCCTCCCTCTGAAAGTGAGGGAGATACTTTTGGCGATTGTTTGACGATTTCTGTTTGGGGAGGTCGTCGTTCGTCGTCTGGGCGGCCCAACTTAAGCCATTTTAGGAAAAATGTGCTCACCTTGACCGACGACGTGTTCAACCAGTATCGAGGTTGGAAGAAGGCAGGGAAGTACAAGTCGGACGATGTCCTGGCGTGCCTTCTCGACTGCTTCTCAGCTTCTCTGTCCGGGATGACTTGTCGGAATCGGAACCCACTGCATCAAAATCCGATGATGGCCAGCAGTTCGGTCACGGCGGGTGTGTGAGTTTAGCGTTAGCCCAATCACTCCGGCCGTACTTTTCCGGTGCATCGTGAATCCCTAGATCTAGGGATGGGCGAGTTACCATGGAAAAAGTGACGTCTGAGCGACCTTGTATGCAGGCAAATGCGACAGCCATTCCATTTTGGGGATACAGCATGGCAGGATTATTGGTGGATTGTCGGCGACTATACAGGCTTGACATGCACAGTGCAGGTATTCTGACAGCCATCACCTTATAGCTGAGCCTTTCTCTTTCTTTTTGCCGTACGATTTTAAAATCCGCCGTGTCATTCCGGAGATGTGTGTTCAAGAAGAGCTCATTCGCCCCGGGACACTGTCAAGCTCACTATTCGTCCTGGTGTGTACCACGACTGGTACGCTCCTGACGATGGCTCTTTGCAACAAGGCTCTTCTTTCTCGCCCCTCTGAACTGGACATGGGTGTTGCCACCTGTAATTTTTTTTATCTTGGTCTTGACATTTGGTTCTATCTGAGGCGTGATGCAGAAGAGGAAACATGCACTTGCTTGAATTGAATTCCTATTGCTGCTTTTCATAAGTTTTTTTCTGTTTTTCTTTCTTCTCTTTTTCTTTTTTCTATGTGTTCACTCTTGTTTTGGTCTTGGTGTTGGTGTTTGGTTCAATCGCAGGTCTGATTTTGACTCGGGAGAGAAGACTGGATTTGATTGCATTAGACAGAAAAAAGTTTTGACTGAATGAGAAAGAAAAAAAGTTTATTTTATGTGAATTTGGAGGAAAATGTGAGTTAGATTGAAGAATGTATTAGGTATTTTCGTTCAGCTTGCAAAGCATCCTCACCATTGTAGACGTTTTGATCTTTCCAATTGTGCTTCCGTCACTATGCTTCGCGAAGCTATGTCTTGTTATTGCCTTCATCTCTTCCTCTGTAGATTTCTCTCTGTCATGTACATGCACACACAGACACATCACCCCCACCAACTGGGTCGCCAAACTCTACTCTCTGCTCAACAATCTCATGGACGCATGAACGGCTGATATTAATTGCCGTCTGTGCGTCTGCATATCTGGAGCACGGTCTGGGTTTCAGGCTATATCACTGCAACTGTTTTCATGGGGTTTCTGTTGCGGCATAAACGAAAGGTGTGCGTGCTCTTTTATTTGTTGCTACAATGTATATCTTTCTGTATGATCTGACATACTGTATAGGCATTAGCATTGTGCTCAATGTGTTGACAGAAGTTGGTATGACTGAGTTTAACAGCTCATTTGCTAGCTGCTATGAGCTACGTTAAGTCTGCAATTTGCTGTTTTACACACACAAGAGTTCTGAGTACCGGCTGGAAGGGAGACAAACTGAACAGCTTTATCTGACCACAACAGGCAGCACATCGCTCATGACACTAACCTCAGGCTGCTGGAGCGGAGTCACTGTCAGACCCACGGGGTGTCCAGCTTGCGGGCTCCTATCTCAATTACTTTTTTTTGAAACTCCAAGATCTTCGCGCCAGTCATGTCGGATTTATCGGAAGCCAGGCAGCAGAAAAACATCGAGAGCCTTCCATAAGAATAAGGATGTCCTCTGACTAAAGGCTGTGACTGAAAGAACAATATTTTCTTCCGGAGTCCTCGCCGACGCGCGTGCCGGCTTCGAACATCCAGAGTTCGACCATACCGCCTCTTGGAGTCGTCGCGAAAAGCACCTTACTTTTATCGGCTGCGAGGCTTAACGTTTTTCTCTCTCACTACTACTTTTAGCATTGTCCATACCGTAGAAAGAGGAAGAAAGTGACAAAAAACTGGATAGTCCCGTCGTCGGATCGGCGGAGCGGAAACCGCTGATGATCATGAGAATACATACAGGAGATTGGAACAAGCGCAAGACGGAAATGGTCCGGAACTGAAGTCCGCCAAGCGCGCTAAAATTCATGACTGTTGCCATAGTCATTGCCGTCCCTGGATCTAAGGATTTCTTGGACTGTTTGAGAGATCGGGTAATATTATTTATTACGTTCTCGGACGTCATCACACGTCACAAACGGCTCGCACGTACGAGATCGGCATGGTTATTTGTGGGCCTGGAGACCCCGAATAGATCTGCGCTCCTCTGATTCTTCGATCGTCCGACCAGTTTTGAATGGTCGGGCCGGTGTTCGTCGTCGTTCCAAGATGGCAAAAGGCAAGGAGAACGACAAGCTTACTTCATACTAGCGCTACCACCACTTCTACAGTGTCCTGGCTGATGAAGTGACAGCAAATAGGGTAACACAGAGCACCTCGCCGTTGCAGTTCATTTCTTAGACCATGTGACGACCAGGCTGGAACCATGCTTCCCCAACCTCTCCTTGACTGCCTCAAGCCTCCTCTGCTTAGTAACCCTCTGTTCTGTGCAGTCGCCATGTCTCCATCGAAGGCGCATTTCAACTGTGCAAGGAATACCTGCCAGCTCCAGACCTGGTACATGCGGAACTCACCCGGTGGAGGACCAAGTTCTGGCTTGAAGAAGCGGACGACCCGCCAGACTTTGGGGCATCAGCTATCAAAGTTTGTGACCGGGACGAATATCGGAACCGGTGTGTCCTCTGGCCGATTCCCTTCACCCTCCCAGTCACTTCTTGCGAGTGTGAGCGCAGCGTAAGTGCTTTCACCAGCTGCGGAATTACATGCAGGCCACGATGGGAGCAGAGCAGGAGGCCAACTTGGCAGTAATGCATGTGCATTATAGTAAAGAATTAACATGGATGAGGTGGTTGGCAAATTCGCTTGCTGCCATTCTCGCACGTTGGAGACGAACTCCATCATCGCTCCATACATTGCTACTTCTCTTTTGTTACTGAATACTATAACATTTTATGGGCGATATCACCAAGACCTTTGCGTGTGTAATTCCCATGGTTTCGTGGAAATCGTCCTCGGTGAGGTCCACTTTTGGCCGGACTGCACCCCTCCATAAAACTTCTGGCCCTGACAGACGGATTTTATATGGCCGAGTAAGATCTACATGTAGATCTACTGCGGCCCGGTCCTCCTTAGTTCGTACATGTTTCGACCAAGCCCTGCCGAGAGTTGCATAAGGGCCTGGTCTCACTGCGGCTAGACGCAAACAGCTCACGACGCTGTGTCTGGCCGCGAACGCCGGTCTCACTTGATCGATATGTGATCCGAAGCGGCGATCAGCCGCAGGTCTGTTGCAATCATCGAAACCAAGTGTTCCCCGGCGGATCTGCAATTATGAAAAGGCCGACCTACACGAACTCAACAAACTCTTGCTAACGCGAGCTGGGATAGTATAATCAATTCTCATTATATAGACACGGCTCTGTCCTTCTCGTATTCAACATTTTTTTGTGTCCTCAAAAAAAAACGATTCAGTCAAAAAGAGTCAAGACGATCAAGCCAAAACCCATTTGTAACTGACAAGATCGAAACAGCCATAGAAGAAAAAATACTGCTCTAAGAAGGCTGAAGGAATATCCATCAACCGAGAATGCGAACGTCTTCAGATCAAAGAGAAACCGCGTCACACCTCCTGCGGAAGAGTGAGCGTTCACTCGCCACTAGCTTACAGCGAACGGCTAGACTGCAGGCTTCCCCCTCAACTTCGAAAGACTTCTTGAAGCACATGAAGCGTGTCCAAGGCAAGAACCAGCGCACAATCATTCCCAACTTGGTCTATACCTTGCTGACGGGTCTGTTCGAGAAACATCCTTCAAGAAAGTCAATATTCTAAACGCCCTCTTCTGTCAACAAACCATCCCACCCGAGAGGAGGAAGCTTCTCCAGTCACGTCCACCACTGAGGCCAATTCTCGTCGATTCCCCTCTCTCCATTCAACCCCATGTGAAGTCTATAGCATTCTGTCAACACTACAGAAAATAGGCAAAGCTCCAGGCTTTGACGACATCCCTGCGGCTTTGTGCACCTGGTATCTCGAAAGTGTATCCTGCCACTTTCGAAAGCTTCTGTACGTCAACTTTTCCAAGCGAGTGGAAAAAAAGCTCTCTTCGCTCCCATCCACAAGAAGGGTGACCCGAGAGAACCCGGAAGTTGCAGGCCTATTGCTCTTCTGGCAATTCTCAGCAAAGTAATGGAGCAAATTGTTCACAATAAGTTTTCTTGCTTTCTCCTGCCC
The DNA here is from genome assembly GCA_028571005.1 of Clathrina lutea. Lineage (NCBI taxonomy): Eukaryota > Metazoa > Porifera > Calcarea > Clathrinida > Clathrinidae > Clathrina > Clathrina lutea. The sequence continues at coordinate 9,873 of JAOWAR010150498.1, forward strand.
TGGCTGCGCCCCAATCAATCTGGCTGTAAGAAGAAAAACAGTGCGGTTCACCAGCTAACACGCATTACTCAGACTTCAACTGACGCTGTGGATAATGGAGAGCATGTCGGCTTAATTTTCTTCGATGTCCGGAGGGCCTTTGACTGTGTGTGGCATCAAGGCCTTCTCACCCAGCTTCCATCAGCAGAAGGGCCTGGTTAGGCCACCAATGGTTTACTGACTTTCTACTGGGGAGACAAGAGGTGTTATTAAACCTTTGTTGACAAGTACATATCATCTTACGAACAGCTGCATGCTGGCGTACCACAAGGAGCCATTCTCATTCCGCTCCTTTTCAACATCTACATGAATGACATGCCTTTCAAGGAGACGACAAACCTCTTTGTCAATGATTCATCATCATTTATTATTGTGGGACACAATCGCTGCAAATATTCAAGTAAATCTCCGATCACGGACAGACAAAATATGTAGGTGGTTTTCATAGTGGCTCTTGTCTGTGAAGTCGGAGAAGTCTGCTGCGATCGTTTTCCGATCCAGAAAAATGCCACCGGTCGGGTTATGTATAAGCATTGGACGATCAGTGATACCCCAGGTCACTTCTCACCGTCACCAGGGTATAATATTTAATGAACATCTGTCCTGGTCTTCCCATTTGGATCAAGTAGTTTTGAGATCATACAAACTTGGACATCTTCGCCCCTGGTTAATCGCCTGGATAATCTTTCGAGACCGTTATATTTTTTGCATTTTACCTGCGATGGAATATGCCAGTGTGCTGTGGTCTGGCCTTTCAAAATTCGACTCTGACCGCCTGGAAAAACTGAACAGATAAGCAGCTCGCCTGATCTGAAAGGTACGTGTATCATTCGACATTACCCACGACATCTTACTGGTCCGTGCCAGTCTTCAGCCTTTGTTGGCCCGCAGAAAGATATGCCAGGCCAAATTCTGTTCAAATGTGATCAAGGGACATCTGCCAGGTCACCTCAAGACTGCCGTCTTAAATTGGCTGCCTGAAGCACCGCCACCCATATACTCAACGAAACCCAGCGATTCGTCTTCCCCGGCCGAAGAAGACATTTTTAAAGTCTTCCCTTTTATATTCCGCCTTTTCTATATGGAACTTTCTTCCAGCCTCAGTGCGTAATTCTCCAAGCATCACTTCCATCCACAACATTCTTCTCCTTTGAGCTTTCTACACCTTTTCCCACCCTTTGATACATCCGTTCTCACCACACACGCGCACACACGCACACTCAGGCTAGTTCTCACCCTTAATAATAGCCTCCTCTATCTCTCTGCCTAGTTGGTGCAGTATAATAATAATATAAATAATAATAACTTCTTTCTCTATAATATTGATTGAGCATCAGTACCGACCTTGTGGATTCAAGGAAACTGTCTGGGATGGCAACCCAACTGGATTGGCGGTAACCGAGTACCACCGGAGGAGAGCCGTGTCGAGCGGAGGTTACAAAGCTTGCCGCGAAGCCAGT
>JAOWAR010150509.1:0-11370 GCA_028571005.1 Clathrina lutea
GGGGGGGCGGAGCACTGCCTGTGATTATCCCACAAAGGGATGCAGCGATTGCTGAAGTTGGAGGCAATTACTTGGTAATACACAGAGCTCATCAATTAAGCTTCGTTTCGCCAACCATCAGCAACTTCAGGGCGGAAGTTTATGCACACACACACACACACACACACACACACACACACACACACACACACATAGGGGAAGAAGAAGAAGAAAAAGAAAAAGAAGAATTAGAAGGTCTGCCATTCTCAATTTCTGCTCTTCCTTGACGGGATGTCACCATTTGACAGTTTCTTAACATATCGATGTGATTTTGCCAAGCAACGTTATCCTCATTTGCAGGCTTTGAGATAAGTGGTAAAGCAAAATAGCTTATTTACCGATTCGGTACGCTGTCACGCTCACAAATTCCCACTTTTCACGGATGAAGATGTTAAGTGAAGACATATGGCCAGAATGTGGAGAAACTGTTCGCTCACAGGAACCGGGGAACTTGCTTTCGTGACAATATCCATTCAATTTCAAGTTTTCTTCCGTGAATGTCTTTCCGTCGTGATTGTGCAGATCTCCTACGATGGCCGGCGGGCTGTTCGCAATGTCACGGTCATACTTCAATGACCTCGGAAAGTACGATTATCAGATGGATGTGTGGGGAAGTGAAAACCTCGAGTTGTCGTTTCGGGTAAGATGTTCGGTGAAGTGTGGGTTTTAAAGTCTCCCAATGGATCGGAGTGACTTCCATACGCTGGGAAATTGCCGCTAGTGCCATTATTCCCGATCAGGTTCTGGAGAAGCCTCCAGTGCCAACTAGAACAAAACAGCGAGTTGAGGTTGATAGTATTTTGCTTTGAGCTTCATCAAATTTTCTTCAATCAATTTATTTCCTCCGCGTGGTCAGCTCTTCTTTAGGAAGAGACGTCGACTTCCTTTCAGTGTTGTCTTTTAGTTTCCATTTGTTTGCTTTTTGGTTTCGTCAAGAAGTTTTTCTTTTGTTTCTTGTTCAGATCTGGCAGTGTGGTGGCCGGTTGGAAATAGCTCCGTGCTCTCGAGTCGGCCATGTCTTTCGTCGGCGATCGCCGATTTCGTTTCCGAACGGCTCAATGAAGACGACCACGAAAAACGCCCTCCGCCTGGCAGAGGTAAGTAAATATTGGCGCAAACGGCCATGACTTTTCAATGTATGAACTAGTTACAAAGGACGGGTCTTGTTGGCTGTGGTATGTCTATTTTTGGCTGTATTTCGCACTTCAAAGACAATTTATTGCTGGTTTAGATTGCTCAGCTTTTCTCAGAGTAGAATGTCATTTAAAGCCATCCTTCACAAACTAGGATCTTAAATTCTTCTACTCTGTATCTAGAGTGGATTGAGTGATGCCAAATACTTTTCCACTGTCCAGTACACAGTCTAGTGGAGAGGCTAGCTCTCTTCCCATACTGTGCTTGTTTCAAGGGAAAATACAGCATTTCCCATGCCCATGTTATCACGTGGCTCGGCCCGCAGCATCAGTTTTCGTTGGCCTCAGCGTTATACTCGCAGACACAGAAAACTCTGAAAACACAGAAAACTCTGAAAAGAAGTTCGCAGTTTACTTCGTTGACAAGTTTTTTTGGTGTCTACAAACCTTTTCCTCACTGTGTGATGTGCCGTCCCAGGTATGGCTTGATGAGTACAAAGAGATATATTACGACTTGCGGCCGGATGCTCGTGGCAAAGTCAACTTCGGGGATATCAACGACCGCCTGGCTTTGCGCAAACGACTTGGGTGCAAGTCCTTTAGGTGGTACATGGAGAATGTTTTCCCGGAGAAGTTTGTACCCTTGAAAGAAAACATGTTCGCCTGGGGAGAGGTGGGTTGGAGGATCGCGTCTGCCTGATTTTGTTTTGATATTCTCTCGCTCTGCCTCTCTCTCTCTCTCTCTCTATCTCTCTCTCCTTGTCGGCTCTACAAAGGCAGGGCTTTGCTTGCTCGAGAAAAGCACCTATCTGTTTAGGGAGTGTGCATGTGTGTGCATGTTTGTGCGTGTATGTGTGAGTGTGTGTGTGTGTGTGTGTGTGTGTGTGATGGAGAGTGCAGGAGAGAGAGGGGGGGGGAGAGGGAGAGGGAGAAAGGAGGAAAGAGAAATGGAGGGAGAAGGAGCAAGGAGGAAAGAAAAATGGAGGGAGAGGGAGAAAGGAGAAAAGAGAGAGATGGAGGGACAGAAAGATGACATGAACGGGAGGAAAAGAGAACATAAACATGCACGACTAAGCCTACTCTAAATTTAAGTTCTGGTTGAAATTAAAAAATTGGCATTTAATTCAAGCTGTAACATTTAACTCAAGCTGTAACATTTAATTCAGGCTGTAACATTTAACTCAAACTGTAACATTTAATTCAAGCTGTAGCATTTAATTCAAGCTGTAACATTTAATTCAAGCTGTAGCATTTAATTCAAGCTGTAACATCTTAAAGGTAACTATGTGAATCCAAACTCGCAGCATTCTTCGTGTTTATCTGTGTGGCGTAGTTGCTAAGGAACAAGATTACAGTAGCATTCAACTCAGCTATGCTTGAAGAAGTAGCCTTTGCTGTCACAGGGTATTACTTTTATTTGTTCACCTCTCTCTCTCTTTCTCTCTCTTTCTGACACAAGTCTGTCTTTGTTCATACAGGTTCGTAACCCGGCCAGCGCACTCTGCCTCGACACCATGGGCAAAAACAGTGGGGTGCGTCCGTTGCACATATTTCAGTGTCATGGACAAGGCACCAATCAGGTATGTTCTTGTCTCTTACAAGGATATGCAGTTGTATCAGCACAATCTCATGATTGTGTGTTTGATATTCTATTTGGACCTTTTGATGAACATTTGACTCCAGACAAATTCCAAGCTTTTCCCCTGGGTCATTTGTACCCACCTCTGCACTGATAAAAATTAGACCTTATGCCAGTAAATTTGTGACTAGCCATTGCAGACTGCCTGTGGACAGCTAACATAAGGTTATGGAGCTGTCACTGGGTGTGATGGTGATCGGTACGTCCAGTGTTCCTTCTCAGGCTACCTGAGAAAGAGTGCTCGTCCGTGGAAGTGCGCTGCCATGTACCTTCGACCGTGCTGAGTGGCAAGAATTGCTGATATCAGTCAAGGGTCCGCCTTATGGTTAGGCAGTGAGGCAGACGCTGGCAGGACTTATATCGTCCCAGTGCAGTTGTCAGAATACTGTAAAGTGTTGAGCATTTTCAGCCAGGACGGGATGGATCAATATGTAAGCAAGATTCAGCTCATTAAAAAAAATAAGAAAACAAAAAAACTCTGCTTTTCATAACCTTCTTTCTGTGGGGTAGCACCTCACCGTCTGAGCTTGGTCACATCTCGGTTCTTCGGTTCAGGGGTTTTGGTACACGACGGGAAAGGAGATACGCCACAGCGAGAGTTGCCTGGACGCTAGCGAGGTTAAGCCGAAAAAGTCTCCTGTCTATCTAATGGACTGCCACGGCATGGGAGGCAACCAAGCCTGGGAACACTGGGTAAGGGGACAGGTCTGATTTGTGGCTGCTGTGTATGCCCGTGTAAGCTTGAGTTGCTTGTCTCTTTCTCTGTCATTGTCTTTCTCTCTCTTTCTCTCTCTCTCTCTCTCTCTCTCTCTCTTCTTGTTATCTTTCTCTCTCTTACAACAACACGTTCGCCGGTTCTGCGTACCTACGGTGATTTTCCCATTCTTGCTCTCGGGCCACACTGAACTTAACCTTATGAAAGTCCGTGAAGTCTCGCTCGGTTTGGCATAGGCGGTGTGCATGCAGCCTAGGGTCAGTACGTACTATGAAGCACCTTACATTGAAATTCCTTAACTTCCCTAGTGATGAGCTGATCAACACCCGTGTCTGGTTGTTGTGTGTGATGAGCTGATCAACACCCGTGTCTGGTTGCTGTGTGTGATGAGCTGATCAACACCCGTGTCTGGTTGTTGTGTGTGATGAGCTGATCAACACCCGTGTCTGGTTGTTGCCTCACCATACACCATTTACGGTAAAGCACCCATCTGAAAATCGAAGAGAAACTTTGAGAAAGATTTTTGAGAAGCTGGAAATGATAGATGTGACCGCACGGAGGTAAGAAATTGATCGAAGGAAATTTAATGAAGCTCATCATGGCCAGCAATTTCGGACATTTTGATCTTGGGATGAGAGCGTCACTGGTACTGTCAGGACCCGCCTTTGACGCGCGGCCGGATGGTCGCGCCCGATCGCGCACTATTATGTACGTATAGAGTGCGCTGCACATGCACCATATACAAAGGCAGGAAGTGTAGAGCAACGATGCATGTTCCCATTTCAATCGGCCGGTCCCGTCAGTCGAAGTGAACTGAAATCATCCCAGATGATAAAAAAAGAAAAGAAAAAAAGGAGAAGAAAAGGAAAAGAGCGTAAGAAGATAGAGGAAAAGAGTGGTTTTTCCAAGCCTCTGCTCCGCCTGCCTTGTCCTGGCAAGTTCTTTCGACGAAAAATTGCCCAGATCGAAGGTGTCGATTGGTCTTCCAGGCTTTTGGAGGGTGTGATCATGATGTGCTGTCTCGGAGGACAACAACTGAGCGAAAGGAGAGGCAGAGAAGGAGAGAGAAGGGAAAAAAAGAATGATCCGGATTTGCATCTAAACAATTGACAGCAAGCGATGCAACAACTGACTGCGCAGCTGAACTCCGCCCAAACGCAGACTGATAAAGACGCCAGCTGCTGAGTTCTTGGGCCCTCTACTCGGGCTTCAGCGCATGCAGTATTCTGAACAAGAAAAGCCAGCTCAAACCAGTTAAACGTGTATTGCCTCTGTTTCCCAGGTAACTACACATGACGCTCCATAAACAGCTTCGAAAGTCTTCGGTTGCGGTAGGTTGGTAAAAGGAAGAAGCCCTTGTTGACAGCCGGCCATGCGCTTGGGGTCATGCAGAGGTTAAGTTGCACTGGATTTCCCCAATGTTTGCGCCTGTTGTAGGGTATCAGCTACTCGTGCCATTTTCTTTAGCTTTTTGAACGCTTCGCGATTCGAAGAAACTGCACGGCATGCTGGCACGTTGGATTCTTTGACGGCAGCCTGTGTATCATGCCTTGGGAAATGCTTCTTTCGGCGTTCGGTAGCAAGATTGTAAAGGACCCAATGCATGTTTCGTTTGCTTTTCTGCCCGAAAACTGCTTTCGGTTCCGGGTCTGGCTGTTTCAGTCTAGCACCAACGCTGTATTTGAATCATCAGGGAAGTTTTTGTGGTTGCTGTGAGGTGTACTGGCCGAATTTTTCGAGTCTTTGTTCGGATTTGGAAAAAGAAAAAGGTTTCTCCAGGCAAAGTGATCTATGGGGTGAAAATCGTGATGGCTTAATTTTTTGTAAAAATAGACCGGCGTTGGTTGTGTCAAAACCCCTTCCCGAGACACATCAAGTGATCAAACGTTTGGGGGGTTCTGATACTTGTATTGAGTGAGAGAAAAGAACATAGGAAAACACGAAGGGTACAAAGTTCAAGGTGTACAAGGGGCATGTCCAAACAAGGCTACAGCGTGTACTCACGAGGCTACAGCATCGCATGCACGACACTCCCCAGATGAAAAAGCTATTGATATATGAAATTATTAAAAGAGAGACATACTGAAATACCTGGCTGGTAAAAGAGTAAGAAAAGATGTCTTTGAAGCTTGAAGACTCTGAGAAGTGCTTCACGTAGGAGAGACTAACCAAAGAGCAGATGCTTGGGGAACGTTCACCCAAAATCATCTACAAAAATGCGGGCAATGTGCTCGCAGCACCAGCGGCTGCTCAAGACGCTCGGGCAGGCGCGGTGGCTGATGGAGAGGATGACGCCGCTGAGTTGTTTGCAGCTGGCCGAGCTCGAGTAGCAGATGAAGTGTCCGAGTGGGCCATCTCGATGGGGTATAGGTGGTTAACAGCACGCCGTAAGGTGCGGCCAGATGCTGTTTCCACAGTGGCAGAGTGGACAAGGTTGTCGGAGCCATGGCTGGTCGTCGAAAGGGTGGGCCTTCCATGCGTTTGCATGTTGTTCAATGTTGTACCACACGTCGGTCTCAGCACGGCCACGAAGAATTCAAAATTGACGGCGAAGGTGAGCAAGTGTGCGTGTCACTCCAGCATGAAGTAAGCCACGACGTGCTTGGTCAATGAGCAGGTGTACAAAATGATTATGATGTGGTAAAAGGATCGGAGATCTTGTGTCCAACGGAATGTCAGCGTTGCCCAAACGACCCTGGCAATGAATGATGCCAAGCTGGTCCAGTTGCAGTCCAAGCTGACGTTGGAGAGGATGCTTCGTACCCTGTTTCATGCGCAAGAGGACAGCCGAAAAGTGAGCTGATTGCACATAGAAGATCCAAAGAAGAGATGCGAGCTCCATTTCCTTAGCAGTGATGATGCCAGAGCACTCAATGGAGGAGAGAATGTGTGCCATGAGAGTACCGCTGTACCGGGAACGACGTGAGACGGATAGTTGGCTCCACACACAATGCACCACAAGTTTCAACCAGTAGCATGTGGTCCAAAGAAGTCCATCCATGGAGGAAAACCGGGTGACATCCAATGACAACGGTGTCACGGTGGCATGTTGTGGTGAAGTACGCGATGCTCTGGGCCGTTGAGTGATGGTTGATAGAGCAGCAACACCATGCAAAATCCGAGGTCCTCTTGTCTCCGTTGGGATGTCGTGGAGTACATCAGGGGTGATCTCTGGGTGCTTGCAGGCAGGCCAAGACATGAGGTCGGCAGACCACCATTGCGGGCCGGACCACCACAAAGAAAAGTAGCGAAGTTGCTCGGTGGTCAGTCCGCGAGTTGGGAGATCAGCTGGGTTGTCATGCGTAGGAACATAACAAAAAGAGATGTTGGCATGAGCCCTTAGTTCCTTGATGCGGTTGTGCACAAAGGTGTGCAAAGGCTTGCTGGATGGAAGCCCTCTGAAAGATATCACGTGCCTCAACAAAGGTGTGCATTGCAGCTGACACAGACTCCACGCCAAGAAGAACGTTGTCAACGTAGATGTTCTCAGCAATGATTGCAGCAAGGGCATAGCGTTCCTGCTGCAGGTGATGACTAACCGTAGCTGCCAGAAGAAAGGGATTGCAGATTATCCCAAAAGGTAGACGACAAAAGCGGTACACGGCAATGTTGTCAGAAAGCTGATGTGGCCTCGATGCATCTCAATACCATAAGAAACGTGTTGCATCGCGATCCGATGGCTTGATGGAGATCTGAAAAACTGCCTTTTCCAAGTCGGCGGCCAAGATGATTGGTGATAAGCGGAAACGAATCAGAAGACTACAAAGTTGTGGCAAAGGAACAGGCCCACGATGGAGGCAGCTGCTGAGGCTGTTTGCACCCTTGTGCACCTTAGCTGAGGCATCATAGACGATGCGAATCTTGGTGGTGGACTTGGTCGTTGTATTCACTGGATGATGGGGTAAGTAGTGCTTACTTGCACCGCAGTCCGCGTGGTCGTCAACCTTTTCAATGATGCCACGAGCCACTTGATCCTCAATGACCGCATCATATTGTTGAAGTAAATCATGATCAGCTGCCAGGCGGCGAGAGAGAACTTTGAATCGCCCTCAGGTGAGTGCAAAGTTGGTAGGTAGATCAGGGGGATCACATTTCCATGGCCAAGACACTTCGTAGTGTCCATCGGCAAAGAAGATTGTCTTGCTGAAGTCGTTGATGTCTTCATCATCAGAGTTGAGTTTGGCAGGATGTTCAATGCCAATCAAATCCATGTGCCGCAGGTCCTCCAGATTTGGGATCTGTATCAGAGAGTAATCTGCTGGAGTGAAGCATGATATCGCTGTGTTGCATGCAGATGGGTTGACTTGCGTCATGATGAACAGTGCATGATCCGATTTGATGCTGTCGTCATGCAAAGGTGTGGCATAGCGACCAGTCAAAATGTGGCCAAGTTTTGAAGACAGGAGGAACAGACCAGATGGCAGAACAAGTCGTTCGCTGCCAATCAGTGACCAGAAGTAGTCGCTGCCGATTAGTGGGTCAATCCGAACATCCTCCGGAGTGAGAGGAATAGAGTCGGCCAGACTGGTAGGCTCCAAAGAATGCAGAAATGAGATATCATCCTGCTGCAAAGGACACAGATGGATGTCAGTTGCTAACTCCGGCAACACATTGGCTTCCAAGGTCATTCGTGAGCCATCCTTCAATTCCAAATCAAAGCTGACAACATATGACTGAAACTCTCGAGGAGGAGAAGCTGCAAACGTTGAAGTCATCAACGACTCAGAGGGGTGAGGAGTCAGCTTCAATCGACGGGCGAATGCTTCGGTTATGTAGCTGCGTTGGCTACCGCTGTCAAGAAGAAGATGGACAGACTGACTGCTGTGGTCCGAAGCTTGAGAAGAAAAGGCACGTTTGTGAGCAGTTTGAAGCATGACGTGTTCACCAGTTGAGAGCAACGTGGATGTAGTGGGTGGCAAGGCACTGTGTAGAGCAGACGATGAGGAATGTTCCGTTGAAGCAGGTGCAGATGAAGCACAGTTTGTCGTCTGTTGGCTACGAGAAGGAGGCGGTTGCGAATTCCGTGTGGAGGTTGGTGTTACCTGTCCAGGACAAATCACCTTGTTGTGGTGGCCCTTGCGATGACATAAGCGACACACATAACGTGCCAGCAAAGGGCACTGCCGACATGGATGGTCAGGTTTCATACAGATGAAGCAGAGGCCGAGCCCAGAGAGACGCTGTTGTTGAGACGCCGGCGAGCTGTACTTGCCACAGTCTTTGTGGAAGTGCCAAGCACCACCAAACACACAAGGAGAGCGTAGCTCAGACCGTGATGGAGGTTTTTTGGTGAAGGTTTGCGTTAGCAAAGCCTCAGCTGATGACAGCGGTGATGATGAAGGTTGTGGTTGAGGTTCTCGCTGCCCTCTCGAACTCGGAGTCGCAAACTGTCGAACAGTCTCCTGTACCGTAATGTAGTGCTTCAATGCATCACGCAAACTCGATGTCATCCATGGTGCAATTGGAGCACGACCTTCCTTCACCTTTAGTGTGACTTCAAGCGGAAATTTCGACAAGATTTGCTGGGCGAGAAGACGGTCACTGCCCATAGTCTTGCCTAAGGCCAAGAGTTGCCGCAAAATCCTCTCGATGTGGTCATATGTTGCCTTGACGGCAGAAAGACCAGATGCCGCAGCGGGCAACTGTTGCAGCTGTGAATAAAGTGAAGCCACAATAATGTCGCGCTTCCCAAACTTGTCCTGGAGAATAGACACAGCTGTGCCATAGTTAGCACCTGTCACAGATGCCAGACAGAACCAAGGCTGCAGAACCTTTCAGGGCACCCTTCAGGTACATGGATTTGGTGACGGCAGGAATATCCTGCGTGTGAACACATGACTCAAACATATCCCAGTCAGGCCATTTCAGGATGTCTCCATCAAAGGTGGGCAGCTTCAAACGAGGAAGACGAACAGGTAAGGTGTGATGGTCGCTGCTTATTGGTTCCTGGCCCGATGGAACATTTTCAAGTTGTGGCTGTTGTGCACTGTGAATAGAGACAGGTGTTGATGAGGCCTGTAATGGGCGCTGTAGCTGTTGTAAACAGTTGATGTCACTGTCAATGAGTTGTCCAGTTGAAAAGGTAGTTCCAGCATAAGGCAAACCAGGAGGTAGAGCAGGTTGAGGACAGCCTGTGTACAACATGCCCGCAGGGTGTGGTGCTGGCGCCACTTACGGAGAGAGTCCAATGTTCGAATGATCAAATCCAAATCCAAATCAGTGACCAGACGTCAAACCGAAAGAAGACATATTGTATGGAGTGAATGAAACAGGCGTTGTGGTACAGGTGGCGGCTGTAGGTCTAGGCTGTGGAGCCTGAGGCGTGCACAAAGTTGGCAGAAGGAACCGTGAGGCCGCCGGCTGTACATGTACATACTGTAGCGAGGCCGCGGATGCGGGTGACATGGCAGAAGAGAGCGTTGTCGACGCTGGCGTGGCGTGCGTTGCCATTATCGTACTTGTAGCTGTTGCTACGGCAAGTGGCACGTGCGAACGAGTGCTTACACAAGTGTCAATGGCAGATGATGTCGTCATCAAAGATGGCGAGGTGTTGGAGCTGCTTGCACATGTTGCAGTTGTGGTTGTAGTTGTAGATCGAGACCAAGGTTGAACGACAGTGGAGCTTGAGGTACAAGCTGGAGCATCCGCCTCCAAGAGAGGTGTTGTCAAATCAATTAGATCCTGTTCCATAGTCATGGCGAGAGGATGCAGTTGAAGGGCAAGTGTGGCGTTGACGGACCGATCTGGTTGGGAGGGACCATCGACCGCGTTTGGCGGCATTGGAGCCTTGTCCAGCCATGTGGTGACCCGTTCCATCAGAGGGACAGGTTGGTTGTCGCCTGTCAGACTCAGCTGTGGGTTGTGGAGATCCTCTTGCTCCTTGCCAATCACCGCCAACTCCAGTGCCAATTCCTGCTCATAATCGATTTATCGATGGCTGCCTTTTGTTTAGAAGCAGCTAGTTCGGCGGCGAGCCGTTGTCGACGAAGACGAGCGACAGAACTTGAAGAAGTGGAAGCAATGCTTCTGCATTCCCAATCCCCATACCGTTCTGGGGCCTGAGACCGTCACCCACTGCGGCGAGGCTTCATCACTGAGTGTCGCGTGTGAACAAGAGAACAAGACCGAAAGAGTACTACGTACTTGGGAAGCCCGGCTCGTGCAAGGTCACGGCACGATGTCAAAACCCCTTCCCGAGACACATCAAGTGATCACACATTTGGGGGTTCTGATACTTGTATTGAGTGAAAGCAAAGACAGTCCAAAAAGGTATGGTGTGTGTGGTTTTGTTTGGGCCAAAGGAGAGGCATGGACAAAGACATAAAGACTTGGAGAGAGCAATGCTTCGCCCAAAGGGCTTCTTCAGGCAGAATAGGAAGAAAGTAGGTAGAAGATAGACAGTTAAAGAAGAACAACTGAGGTGCTATGAGAGGCGGGGTGGCAAGATAAAGTAGCACGCATAGTGACAAAGTCAAGGTGAGAACAAACGGTGAGAACGACCTGGGGAAAGTCGGGGTAGGCTGGTAGAGGTTTTGTAGAGGCTCCACGAGAGCGAGACAGACTTCCAAAAAGGCCAGAAGAAGTAGAGGGCGTCCTGGACCAACAAGCAGTCTGCGTGGAGATTGCTGAAACAGGTCAGGCAGCAACGGAGTGCGCAAACAAGAGCTGAAGTTCGTTTCAAAAGAGAGTAAAATTTATGTCTTTATGTCTTTGTCCATGCCTCTGCTTTAAAACGTCAAATATTTTACTGTCTTTTGAAACGAACTTTGTTATATTTTCCCCATGATCCCTGATCTCAACAGACGGGGAATAGGTCCAGGTGATTCACAACCAAGATAAAGACG
>JAOWAR010150520.1:0-11370 GCA_028571005.1 Clathrina lutea
CTCTCTCTCCTGCGCGCGTGCTCTCTCTCTCTCTCTCTCTCTTTCTCTCTTTCGCACCCTCACTCACACACACGCCTGTATTTCTGTGTTTGGGTTATTGCTCGTGTGATATTGCCTTGTTCCTTCACCATCAGCTTTTTTTGCGTCTTTGCCGTTGCCCTCGAGCTCAATTGACAGCATACACATAGCAAGAACAAGAAGGAGCATACTTTTGGTATTTGGGCTGTTTTTTTTTTTTTTCTTCTTTTGGTGGAGGGTGAATGGGGTATTGATGTGTTGTTGTACTCAGCCTCAAACCCAAACATTTTTGCATGCAGACCATCAGTGTACAGGAAAATGGGCCTGGGTTCAAGGCCATGCACAAAGGCAGATCCCCACTATCTACAACAATAACGAATGCACCCCCTTAACTAATGGTGTGGCCAGGGGAATACCCCAGGCCTTGGATTTGTTTGCTGGTGCCGAAGATGCAATGATCTGTGATTTACACCTTGGTTTCCATGGAAACATTCCATGCGCCAAAGAAGGACTCACGGTGTGCATGCACCTCTGCCTGACAGGCAAAGTTCTGTTGTGCAAATAAACACTTTCAAGGACTGTAGCCCAAGCCATACGATGGTGCTGATGTTACTACTATACCATCTTGATGAAGTCGGATCAACTCTTACAATGAGCTGTTGCTTGCCATATCAATAAAGGTTAGAAAACTTAAAGTTGTGCAGAATGGTGACAGTGAGTCCATGAATGTCTATGTGACTCAGCCGATCAGTCCATTGGCCCAACGTAGACAGCATTGCTGGGAAAGACAGTGCCATATTCATACTGTCCCAGTTCTGCGGTCATCACGTTGTAGTGCCAGTAGCCTGAGACACCACCATATACGACAGCCGTATGGTTGCTTGGATTGTATGACCAGCCGTAACCAACCTGGAAGATGAAGCATGCGTCCTCATGGCAGAAGTTGGCTTTTACGTCAGACAAGCCAGCGCCTGGCTTCCATTGTCGAACACCTTGTGTGCAATTATTGGAGCAATCATTCATGGTTGGAATGTAGAAAGCTCGGCTCGGAACATCAAACCACATATCGAAACCAGCCAGATGTTGGTTGAATGTTGAACTGACAACCTTCTTCTTTCCCACGTCAATGACAAACAGCCAACTCGGGTAGACATTCCAGAAGAGATGTCCCTCATTGAAGCCAATATAGATCATCCGTTCATCGGAGTCGTAGTACGAGCCAAAGATCTGTTGCACTGTGTGGCCCCGGGGAATTGTGACGTTCATGCGCATTTCGATGTGTGGCTGATCAGAAAACTCATCCTCCAACGTCATGATGACGTAGGTGCTTGTAGGCGAGCCGTGGAGCGCGCCCATGACAGTGGACTTCGGGTTATCTTTACTCTGATCCGGGAAGAAGTCGATCCAGTACTCTCCCGGCTCGAACGGCAGCTGCGCAGAGGTGGCCAAGACCTTGCAGGATTGTTCCTTGACATGTACGCGCACCACCTGGTGGCCGAGACTGGCGTTCATGCGAATGCCCTTGTAGAGGAAATCCCTCGACCGTGCGTAAGCAGCCTGATGGTTGCCGAAGGTGAAGAATGAGCTGTCCAGCGACGGCCATTTGCAGATGTTCTTCTGGTCGTACACCCAGCGGTCCTTGACCGTCACAGCCGAGATGAAGATGCCACCCTCATTTTCTGTGTGCTGACCAATGAAAGTTGGTCCTTGCTCGAGCTCGGAGGAGACACCGCTGCTCAAGCCGAGAGACCATATCAGGACAAGAGCTTGACGGAGTATTCTGCTGTGTGAAGGTCTGTCAGCACCCATTGCGTGACCGGTAATGCTCAGGTAACGGATGCCAATCGACAGGAGCCTAGCCACGGATGCGACTGCAGTTAGATGTAGCTGTACGTGTCGATCTGCAACTGGGATGAATTTTCTCCGCTTTTTTTTTAAGTACTGGCCGACCAGCTTCGAGTGTCGTCGTGACACATGACGAAACCGGCTTGCAAACAAGCGCAAGATCCAACCGTGATCGTGCGTGCACGCTACACGCGCTAGCCAGCTTGTAGTTTGGTAGATCACGGCCGGCTGGCCGCGGACCGAATGTAGCCGGGTGAGGCGTAATGGTGCCGGCGGCTGTGCACACGTGACCGACTTCGGCTAACGCTGATGGCATGATGCAAGATGTGCAATAGGTGAGTAAGCCGGGGGCAATCTAGATGACGTAGCATCCTTGGCTCACTTTGGCCTTGCAAAGGTTTTTCATCAGACCATTCAACGAAAACATTGATATTGCACGTACCAATCAGGGGAGGGGTTTCGGAGAGTGAAAGAGAGAGAGAGAAAGAGAGAGAGAGAGAGAGAGAGAGAGAGAGAAAGAAAGCGAAAGAGAGGGGACAAAATTTGACAAACATCATCGTAAACAACAAGGACAGTGGAGCTTATGCCCATAATGCTAGTCAATTAACCAGTACGGTAGACTGTCACCATGGCAGCAAAGTTGATAAGGAATTCAAAAAGCCTGAAAAGGATGAAGCTGAAAAGCAAACTTTGACTTTCAGATCAAAGTGACATTTCAATGGGGCATGTATAATGACAATAACCTCCTTTGACAGAATCAGTTTGATCAAAACCGTTGAGGCAAGAGCTCGCCGCTTCAAGTGTGCCGCAGCAGTGCCCAACAATGGTTCTTCTTCGAGTCATGATGTGGCATCCAGATTGCGTTGCAGGAGTAACATGTCCACTGTCAAGCTATAAACACCGAAAGAATTCTTGACGATTATAGAAAGAGAGGAAGAGGAAGAAAAGGAAGAAGAAGAAGAAGTGACACGCGGGGAGGGCTCGAACCTGCGGCGCCATCGCCTAGCACAGCCGGAATGCCACGATCATAACTGCCGTCGTCTCTTCTCAGCGCCGGTTTTGGCTGCCCTCCTCTCGTTCTTTGTCTTCTTCCCCTCCCTTTACCCTTCCCCGGGACAACCCTGTACACTTGGAATGCCCATAGCGCTCCACGAAGCCAATTTTTTTGAATTGGCTGAGTGGGAGAGCAGTTACGATCGTGGCATTCCGGCTGTGCTAGGCGATGGCGCCGCAGGTTTGAGCCCTCCCCGCGTGTCACTTCTTCTTCTTCTTCTCTTTCTATAATCGTGAAGAATTATTTCGGTGTTTATGTCTTCTAAAGTTTGCCTTCTTTGCTGATTGGCGAGGAATTTGTATGGTGGCCATCGGGGCAGTTCAACACGCGACAATTTTTCAAATTGGGGCGAGCTTTACGCTCTCATGCGGGGAAATTACAATAAACGGAAAGAAATCTCTATCTACTCCCGCGAGTGCGAGAGTGAGAAAGCACGAAAGAAAAAATCATCAAGTTCGCCCCTTTGAGTTATTTGAATGATTTTTTTCGGTTTAGTTCGGCTAGGGCAATCCTAGCCTCTGAACCACCTCTCCTCCCGGCAGTAAAAGGGTCACCCGAGCAGCTGGCGTCGGCTGCCACTCCGTAGGGGTCGCAGCGGCCGGAGAGTTCACGTGTCAGAGAGAGAAAGCGAGAGTTAATCTCGGTGGTTAGTGGATCGGGTGAATAGTTCAGGCGGTAGAGAATTGGAGCGTCAGTCCAACTACCCGGGCTCGATTCCCGGTTCTCCCATCGACTTTTTTTTTCGTTCTTTCTCTCTCTCTCACGCTCGTGGGAGTAGATAGAGATTTCTTTTCGTTTATGTGACAATTTCGTTTCGGATGGGTAGCGAACCCTTTAGCTGTACTCTATTTAGTTTAGAAGGTAAGTACCTGGCAAGAAACCAAAATTAAGTTGGTAACGTGGAGTTGAACACACTCCTGTGAAGCGCTGAACAGAAAGAAGGTTCACCCTGGTCAAAGATATCATGGAAAGAGAAAGAAGCCATGCGATGGCCGGTCGCCAAAAATAAAAGCAGGTCAAGCACGTGATGTCATTGCATTACTCACGATGGTGGGGCCAGTGCATTGTCATCCCTAGCTGAGCCGTTTAGGGTAGCTATAGCTGAAGTTCCAGACCACAAAGTTTGACGTTCGACGAGATCAATCAAGGCTCTGTCAAGGCTCATAGAGGAACTGGTTATTGTGATTTTTGATTATGCTTTCCCTTACCAATTTTGGAGATGGTCTTTTGGGAAGGAGGAGGAGATGTGATATATTTACCCACTTGAATGTTAGGCATTTGCTACGCATAATCTACCTCTCTAGCCTTCTCTCTAGGATTTGCGTTTGTCCAAGAAGCTTCATGCACCGAACACCGTGTATGGGTGGAACGTTATGCCAGTTATAGCAGGACAGTCATAACATCCAGATCTCCAGAACACATAGGGGAAAGGAACACTTCATGTGCAAAAAAGTCCGTAACGTTTAGCAGTTTCCCTGTGCAAGAGAATGCTTCAACTTGTGAGGGGGTTGAGTGGTTTACGACGACCACTGTGGCAAACCTAAAACGAGGGAATGGAATGGGCAGAATGGAATCTGAATGTGTACAGGCTTCATGCCAATTTTCTAGACCGTACCTCTATACCTAGCTGTAGAAAGCTTCTAAAAGTTAAGCGATGTGGTGTCACCCATCTATTCATAATTCAAAGTGACAACTTCCACCTGTGGATTACTGGCGGGCCAATGGTCCAGGGAGTTCGAGTCAGAATGGTGCATCTGCAAAATGGTGTAGCTGGTCTAGAGTCAGCCTAGATGGCACCACCTTTGCTTCCACGAATACAAACGAAATCTGAACGTACCTGCAGTCCTCAAGGCCAATGTCGATGTCTACTGAGCAAAATCATCGTTTGTTCTAGGTCGAGACACGATGGGTGAGACTAAAACAACGGCATTAACTCCATACATACAACCTTCCCCGGCAGCGCAAGTCTCCGAGTTTCTGTGCGAAGTTTAGGTCGAATTTTATTCCCCATCCCATTGATGCATCAGGAAAATTGACAACACCTGGCAAACAGAGTGGAAACACCCTGAATCAGTTCTTCGTCCAGTACACATCACTGTCTTCTGGACTAAGTGAAGTAACTCTGACAATGGTAAACGTCTAGATAAAGACTCTCCCGCACGTTGACACAACCATAGCCAAGGTTGGGGTCTAAAGCAAAGCGATTGCCTGGCTTTTGGCCGAACTCAAAGTGTGAAAATCAACAATAGCTACTCAGACTGGCTAGTAGTACCAGCAGGGGGTACCTGATAGGATAGTCTTTAGCCCACTACTATCTATAGCCTAAATGGCTGACCTTCCAGCCTCAATTTCCATTCCAATGTAACCACAAATTGTGGCATGGTTGCTGATGACACCTCGTTAATGATTAGCTCAACAACTGCCCAAACCAAGGCCCAAACTCTTAAGGCATCAGTATATGAGACATCCACCTGGCTGAAAGATTGAAACCATGATGGAGTATCGTCTAAGTGCAGCGCAAAATGATAGTATTATCTGACTGAATGACCAGCCGCTAATGAATTTCTCCACACATCACCATCTGGGTCAACTACTTTCAAGTAATCTCAGATCGGTAGAGCATGTGAACTATGTCTTCGGAAAAGCTGCCACTAGTTGGTATGTTCAAGCGCCTGAGGGCAAGCCCCACACACTCTCCGTCTAGGCTCTCCTTGGTCACCAAGTAGCAAACTGTACCACCCCACAGCACCTGACACAAAAAGTCTTCCCCATTGAGTTCACCGCCATCACCTCCGCTAAAGGCAGCTCTTTAACACACATACTCCAAAACCTATTCCTTCAGCTCATCTCCTACCTCCAAAGCCTGTACCATCTTCAACGAGCTGACCATACGCCAACAGCTAGACAAATGAAGTCAACATTCCAGAAAGCAGCATATGTCACACTATCATTGCTGTGGCTGTGCCTGGAAACCTGTGTCATGGACAAGCAGTCAACGCAAGTCAAAATAAGTTGGTTTCGCAAGTTCTATGCCGGAGAGTGTCATCGCACCTGATTTTCAAACTCAGCAATGGCTTCAAGCAACTGAAAGACTACAAGCTGTTCATGTGCATTCGTCTCTCTTTCTCTCGTATATCCTTCTCTCGTCATGACTTTGCCTTTGTTATGTGTGAGTCAGGAGTGCGGCTATATGTGTATAGATCATTTATTCCAATACGTAGGAAGTGTGCCACGATCATCAAAAAATATATTACTCAATTATTGTACTTTGGAAACCTGCATATGCATAGCCAATAATCTTAATCGAGGTCTTAGAAAAAGAGATTTATGCTGGACAATTTGGCTCTTCTTCCACAAGCATGTTTGCCCCTTCTAACCCTTGGTAGTCCTTGTCCGGCTCGAGCCAGTGGATTGGTCTAAGCAATTGACTCCGGGATTTTTCGTTCGGCTAGGTGCCGTTTCGTCACAGGTTCGAATCCGGTCTGTGCCAATCGGGAATGCAGAAAAGAAATATGTTTGATGTTTCAACTCATCTGCAAATACTTAGGTCGAAATTTTCAGGGGAGTGCAAGTGCCCCCTGTGCCCCTCACAGGCTATGCACCTGACCCCATATCGATGGAGTTGAAGCTGGAGGAGGATAGGTGCAATATCATACACGAGCGGTCGTCCAGAAACAAAACAGTCATTTTAGCTTGGCCAGCAAGGTGAACGGTGACAACTGCAGTCTCAGGCAATACGTACAGGGGTAGTGGCTGAAGGCTTCATCAACGGCTGATGCGGTAGGTAGTAGAACGTGCTCTGTGATAGAGGCGCTTCCTCCATGAATTCATGGCATAGCTGCTCCTTCATGACAGAGTCATAAATCTGCAAGATGTCAGGTGAAAGGCACCAGGTGACTGAGCGTGTATGATGCAGTGCCACCATGTAGTTACTCGGTAGAGGCGGTTGGTCTGTCTTCCACGAAAGACGGGCAGCATAGCGTTCACGATCAAACTGGATGGACTCTTGGTACTGGTGGATTAGGTCAGAGGGTGTCGGCTTGTCGGATAGGGCTCTAACACCTATGGCGTCCAGTGACTGGAACAGTTCAAGGTCAAGGTTTTCATCTGTTGTAGTTGACATGAAGGGTAGCGAGCTCGTACGGTTGTTTGGGGGTCCTTCCATTGGCCATGGCAAGGGTCCTGAGAGAAGGTAGCCAAGTTTGGAACTGACCACGGTCGGACCCTATAGAGAGCGTACCACATGATCATTGACGACCTCCCAATAGTGATCAGCACCAATTAGAAGTGTGGTTGGAAACACCCCAATGGAGGTGACTGGGTGGGCCAACTGCAAGTGCTGTAGTGTTGAGAATTCTGGAGAAGCTGGGCGGGCGGTTTGATGAAGCGGGGTGGCAATTTCTGGCACAACAACTGAAAAGATATGTACTGACGATCGCTTGGTGGTGAGAATGTTAACTCTAACCACGGGAAATTTCCAAGCTGCAGAGGACTGACCATCCAAAACAGAGAGCTGTAGTTTATCAAATTGGAGTGGCGCGAGGTTGAGGCAATCCGCTAGTGATTTTGAAGTGAAGTTTCACTGTGCTCAATCATCGAAGAGAATGTTGGCCGAACATTGTCTATAACAGTTAGTCAGCTGTGGGCGAACGCCCTGGGGTGACAGCAGTCTTGAGCAGGACTGATTGTTGTGTGCCATTTACAGTTCCCACGGTAGTTGGCTGATGCTGCCGAGAGCCAGCTAGTGGTACTGTGTGCGCAGGGGCGGCCAGTGTAGATTGCGGGGTCCCATCTGAAGCTGCAGTCGCGGAGGAGCAGATGCTCATGTGGTGTTTGTGATGGCGAGGTCGGCAACACGAGTTGCTCGTACAAGCGGACGTACGGTGTTTGCCAAGGCAGTTAAAAGTTTAACAACAAAGAGAGTTCCTCTAGTTAAACTCCACCCGGGCTTAAGTGCTAGTCATAACTGGGCAACTGGATGTGGAATGGTCGTTGCTGCAATAGGCACAAAGACGCTGCTTTCTTTTCGAGCCTGGCCTTTGCTGGCAACGCTGTCGAGCGCCAATGGTAAAGGCAGCGGTGGTGTAATGGCCACTATCCAGGGTTGTCTCGAGGACTCTAATATGTCCACCTCCTTGGCCAGGGCAAGGCGTAGGGAAGTGAGGTTCCAGTCGACATGCGTTTAGTGTGAGGTGCTTCAATGGAGTGGCTCCGTGATCCCTAGTCATCTGCTCCCTCACCCAGGTCAGAAGGCGGGCCAAAATCATGGGTGTCAACAGCTCCTCAAAACTGTCTGTGTCCTTCCCGAGGGCTTCCAGTCCCCGAACGTGACATTCGGTTGTGTCAAAGAATTCCTTCAGGTCCACTGCAGTGGCCTTTGGTGAGCCAATGTTTATCAGGCTACTGAGCCAATGTTTAACAGGCTGCTGAAGTGGGCGGTCGCCAACTTATTTGATTGCCCAAACTGTTCCCGTAACAGCTGAACTGCCGCAGGATTGCTGTTGCTGTTGTGGATAGACCGCCAATGCACCTGAGTGCTGTGCCTTGCAGCTGGCTTCACAGGTAGGCGAATTTCTGCAACCCCGAAAGACCAGGGTGGGCGTCGATCGAAGTGGCGAAAGCATCCCACAGTCCCTGCCACTCCTAGATGTTGCCGTCGAATGTGAGGAGTGAGATTCGAGAGAGGCGGACGCTGTCCAGGTTTGGCGTGTCTGGTGAGCGCTGTGATCCATGGAGTGGGGGCTGAACATTCGGCAAGGCTGTAGATGGTGAAGGCGGAGAAGGCTGTGGTGCAGGCGGCGCTGTCGAAGCAGTGAGGCATCGGCGGAAGGGGCCCACAGCCAAAACAACTCATAGAATGTTTAGTTGGAAATCATCCGCCCTGATGATGTCCTCCTCAATCTTTTTGCGGACCGGTCAGCGCCGCTTGCAATTCAGTGTCCAGGCCACCAAGAAAGGCTCGCTTTGTTTCGAGCGCCGATGTATGCAGATCAAGTAAAGTGACTAGCTGTGGTTGGGGAGGGGGAAAGCCCAGGAAAGGGTACCCTCGATCTTCCTAAAAGGATTTGTCACGGCCCCTCGATGGCCGGCCCTGGAGGCATGGAGTCTAGGAATCGTATCCATGCCGTGGGTTGGTCACGGCACCATGTCTTTTCGTGAGGGAGATGTGCTACCCGGTTCGCCGACACTGCATGGATACCAAGGCTACTCTACACATAAAACTCCAGCTTTCTTCTTCTCCTCCATCGGATCAAAAGCTAGGCGAGCAAAGAGGCTCCAAGCATGCACACACATATGAACATGGAGGCGGAAATTGGAAGACAAAAACTGAAATGGAATGGGAAAGCACGACCTGTAGAGGAAAGGTCATGACCCACATCAGCGTCGCAGCGTCACCATTTTTCCTTTCACTCATTGTTCGGACACACATGTAATCCGAGTTTGGTGGGACTATAATGTAGTGATTTTGGCATGAAATGACTGGCATTTCGGGCATGTTGGGACAGAAAAGAGAGGTTGTTGTCACGTGTTATCCATCCACTCAGGATGCACATCCAACTTTCTGAAGAGGCCCATTACCGGTGCTTTTACACAATTGGCCTCCAGCTTGAGCGTACCTCTTCCAGTCTTAGGAGAATGACGTTGAATTGCTCAAAATAGCAGGAACCTAATTGACAATTAAACTTATGCTGTGTCCAAGGCTACAGACATTGTCACTTCTCCAGCAGGATTCCCTTGCAGAAAAAGCACCCAGAAAACCCGTCTTCGAGAGGAACCACACCAATTGCCCCATGCTTAAAGAGGTTTAGTTGCTCAATTGCTAGACCTAGTACAGAATTCAGCATTCGATTGCTGGAAAGCAGACAATATCAGGAAACAAATCCGATGGATGGTATTGGCCTGAAGGGGCGCACATTAATCTAAAGACCTTGGTGCCACCCAACTCACGTTTTTCAGGAAGAAGTAGGGAAAGAATGGGTCACCTTCGCCATTTGGCTACGTAAATCGCTGGATTGCAGTGTGAAGAACACATGTTTAAGGCCGAGGGCGTGTTAAATTCCACAAGTGCACAGAAAGGAAGATAAGGTTTGAAGAGCAGGAAAAAACATATGTTTTCTTCCTTTTCTCTTCGATTTACAGTCCGGCTTCACACCGATATCTGGTGCTGCACAGAACGGGCACACAGAGACATGTATAAAGCTTCTCGACCTTGGGGCGGACTTGCATGTACCTCGAGCACTGGTAAGTTTGTTTCAGAATAATGTTACAATTTGACGGCGAAGAGATCGAGAGAATCTAAATGCATGAACTGCTTGTTCAAGTCGTCTACCACAGGTCCTCACTTCATTGAAAAGAAAAGCACAAGGCAGGGACGAAGGAAAGGTGGAAAAAGGTTTTGCCCAGCGTTTTTTTCGTCCCCTTCTACTCTTTCCTAATGATATGAATTCTAAATCGATCCAAGAGGCAGTCCTTCACACAATGCATGCACCCGAACCATTTAGTCCCTTTCTGTCTGTGGGTTCAGAGTGGCTCCTCACAATTGTTTTTTGTAAGGGCTGGAAAGAGGGCATCCATGGCCCTCTCTTTTCTCTAACAAGACCGGGTAGCGAACAATAACCAGACTCATATTGAAATGAGGCCAGTATGTTTAGAAAGGCGCCGTCTCCGAGTGGATTGATTGATATCAGGTGATGTCAGCGAGTTTGGTTGTGCACATTCCCCTGTGATTAAGACCGTTGTTTTTGTCTAGACATCATGGATGAAGGTGACTAAAGTGAAGTTGAAGGCGTATTTTGGGCAAGCGAAAACAGTTGGGGATGAATGAATGTTATAGTGATCCAGCGGTGCTCTAAAAGGGGCGCACTGCTCATTCGGCAGACGCTCCGCGTTATCGAAGGCCACTGCAAGTGGTGGGAGGCTGCAGGTGAAAGGCAGCAGGTGTTTGAAGCTAGGAGCAGGTGCATGAAGGCTGCAGATGGTGATAGGCTGCAGCAGATCTCCAATGAAACCACAAAATTAAAGCTTGAACGTTTAAGGCTCTAACATAGGAATTGAAACAGATCATTTATTAGTAGGAGTATGTGCGCTACAGAAAAAGCTGTGGTGTATGCGCATAGTGATACTATTGTTCGCTAGCCGTGTTGTAGCCTTTTGTCTCGCTTCTATGTCCTCCTCACCATCGTGTTTTCCCCGATCTCGTATTCACATTCAGTTCTCTTCCTCCTCTTACTCTGTACTTACAATGAATGGAAACCAGTGATCATTAAAGACACAACATATTGGTGACAAGGATAAATGAAGATGGAGCGTCCCCTGTCTGCATTCATATCGCAATGCTTGAGTGTGTTTTATCAACTTAGTGAGAACACGATATCCAAAATCGAGATTGATATCTTGTTGATCAAGCCGTCTGTTGTATGGGCCAATGCAGCTATCGATCCGCGAATTCGCTG
>JAOWAR010150531.1:0-11365 GCA_028571005.1 Clathrina lutea
ACGAAGCCGCTCTAAACGATACCGAAGTTTAAGGGCCATTGCTCGACGTGGAATACCGACAAACGCAACTTTTCCGTGGAATGGCCTGAAACACGTAAATAAGCCGACAAACCACACATACAAAAGGGTGCCCAGAGGATCGCGGTGGAGAGGTATATAAGGTTTGCTCAGCACGTTCAAGCTTCGAAGGACGATCTTCATTCGGCCATGCAAGTTCCATGGGAACTTCGAACGACAGCATTGTATAGTTCTATACGTTGTTGGCGGGCCCATTGTCCCATTACTTTCTTGGACTTTCCTCGCGCCCAGCAGTTATGTACAGGCTGGGAAATTGATTTGTTGGCGATTATCCGGTCGACAATGAATGGCCCCTGGCCGACCAAAGCAGCTTGACACAAAATGAGAGAGCGAAGTCTTTCGTTACGGCGTTCTCTCTCTTTTTTTATAAAATTTAAATTTTTTTTATAGAATCCTATTTGGGAAAAGTCGAAACGGCTGTCCAGCAAGAACCAGAAAGCCAGTTGCGTTATGTGCTCGCCACGTGGAGGAGAAAGTGCGATCCTCCTCGATTGATCCACATGGTTCAGCCCCGGCGACAACCTCAGCTCAGCTCTGGCGCGCCCGTTGATGCGCTCAAAGGCGGATGTGTGGGAAAAGGAATGCATGACTCGTACAGTCGACGGAAAGTGTCAAGCCATCTCCTCTCTATCTACATACCGACTGATGTTGAGTGGCTTTGATTTTCGGCATCCACCATTAGACGTCGACATTTGGAAATGCCGAAAGTGAATTTGTTCGAGGACTGTTGCAATGTTGGGCACAATATCCCACGGTGGTTGCTCGTGCATGCGCCCCCTGTTGATGTCTGCGTGTGTGTGTGTATGTCTGTGTGTGTGTGTGTCTGTGTGTGTTTGTCTGTCTGTTAAAGGGCATTCGGATCCCACACATTTCCGCTTGTGGGTCAAAATCTCTGCATGCTTGATCAGGTTATCGTTTTCGCTCTACTTTCCCTCTCGGTTAAGGGATATGCAGCTGTACTTCGTGTTCCATGTTCTAAGAGCTGTCCTGGGTGACTGTTGGCTGGGTGACTGTGATCTTGCGTGATCGAGGCCGCTGACCGGCTTGGAGGGAGCTTCTAAGCGATAAAATGCGATGTCGTATTCTTTTCAAATAGATCAGAAACTGACATCATTTGTTAGTTGAAGGATTTTTCCCTAAAAGCATCCTCGGAAAACGTGAAATGTACCATGGGAACATGTAAAAAGGGAGTTCGTGTGATCAAGTTCTTCCTCAAATGCATTTAAACTTCATCCTACTGTGCATGTGTATGCATTGTGTATACTGCACAGACTATGTTAGCTACCTGCAGATATTCTTCTGATGATGAGAAGAATCTTGAAATGGTTAGCAAGTACACACATACACACACACATCATTAAAACTTCTTGAAAGAGCATGAGTATTACAAAAAGTAATGGAAGAGGCATCACAGTACACAGTACCGATCACAGTACCGACTAATTCTCTCACCGAGAACGATAATATCCAATGTCTGCTCAACAGTTGATGCTTGATCAGCAGCTACACAGCGGTAAGTGCCACTGTGTCGCTTTTCAGCAGACACCACAGTTAGTTTGCTCAGGGAAACAGGGAGGTTTGGTTCAATTATCGAGCTATCAGGCACCACAATAAACCTTGAAGACCCAATTGCAGGATTAGAGTGGAGAAATACATTTTGAGTACGAAGTGACATCAAATTTCAGATGGAAAGTAAACAAAAATAGACTAGAGGCATTCAGGCTTGCCTCAACACACAATCACACTCGTTGGTGGTGCCCACTGTCAACCACACACATTTTGCTGACAACAGAGAGAAGGGGAGGGAGGAAATCGAGCGAGGGAGGGAGAGAATAGTCAGAGACACGAAGAGGAGAAGAAAGAATAGCAACAAAGCAGGTATCAGGACAATAAATGAGGAGATTAAGATTACTCAGGCTCTCAGAGTATTGGAATTAGTTTTCTCCTAGGCTTATGAGAAACCCTCTGGCTCTGGTACAAGGGTGAAATAATGGAAGAACCGGAAAAACTAAATGTTTTAAGACATGGAGCTGAATGTAACTACACAAGAGAGACAGCACAACTTCAAGACGAAGCTGGATGAGAGAGTAGGATGAGCAGGAGGGCAAGTCGAGGACCAGATTGGTAAATTGCATGCATCATTGGCTGAGAGAGCCATCGACAAAACTGAAAGACTTAATTTCTCGCAGCTGCACGTAAGCCCAGCTGCAGAAAATGGTCGAATCCGCACATGGCAACAGCACTAGCTTGAGAGAACTGCAATTCTCCTTTATCTCTCTCCAATTAGCTGGCGAGAAATAGTTTGTCTTGTATAACTTTCACCAATCCCATGATTACATCAACTGATGGGTAAGTGCAGTCTTCTAATTGGTTTTCAAGCGACCGCTGAATGCAGAAGCCATGCTGGCGAGACTAGCACTTAAGTTTAAGTTTGGAGCAGAAGAAGAACAGCTCATCGATACTTTTCAATTGACTGAACCAAGACACGTTCTATTTTTTTTATGGGAGACGTTTCCGCGCACAAACCCATCATCCGTCCCTAAGAGTATATGGCTTCTCGCCGGCAGAGCGAAGCGAGAGAGGGGAGAAGCCAGTTCTCGCCGGCTGCATCCACTCATGTGCTATTGCGCATAACATGGTGGATGAGCATAATCGCGTATATTCGCAGCTGACCCTGATGCTCCGCAGTCATGTCCTGTCAGCTGCACGTGCGTTTGATTCACCCAACCACCCCACCCTTGAGTTTGTCACAGAGCTGCTCCTGTCTTTCTCTCTTGATACCTGATATACACCGGGTCATATTATTTCAGGTTTTTTCCTCCACGTCATTGCTCGCCAGAGCAGGAGGTTTTTTTCCTTTCAGTCCTTCATATCGAAGGCTGTAAATTAATTATTGCACCTCGAGCTGTCACCCCAGCTTTTTCTTCTACTTGTTGCCCGTTCCAGAGATTCTCTTCACCTAATTCCCTGTATTCTAACCTTTGTTGGTCCATCTGTACGTCCTTAGTATTTCAAATATACGCGCATGTGTGGCTGGCACCGGGCACAACACTCCATTTCATGTCCTGTGTGCTGAGGCGAGAATTTTGACAGTCTTACAAAAATCACCAAATTTGTGCATGCCTGTACGCGGATGGACCAGTGGCCATGGCACCACCAGACTAGAGTAAGGCACAGCATCTACTCTCCAGCAAGGGCTCACTCAATAGCGCTTCCAATCACTGCTGACAAAATGTCTACTTGATGAGGAGTGCTGATGTTAAGGATCAGTGATGGAGCTGGCAGGAATTCGAAAGGAAGATATTGGTTTTAGTCAAACTCAGAGTCAATTGAGAATGGAGTTGCTCTACAATTAGGAAAAATAAATAGAGTCATTGTCAGCAAGCCATATCAAACCTCTGAATTCTTCATTATCACTTGGCTCTCTGCCAAATCATGATTCTCCACTCACAGCAAATGAAAGGGTTGCCATGGCAACAGCCCTTACACCTACTGTCCCTGTATTAAATATACCGTGCTATATCCCATTGTCAATCACACTTTCGTTTGCCGAGGAGGGGCAGGGGGTAAAACTTTGTATTAAACTTCTTTCGTTTGGTGGGGATGTGCAAACTTTTGATATGACCCTCAATCTGCCCACCGCTTCAAATAAATAATGCGACATCTGGGTTAAGGGAGTGATCACGGATATGACCCTTTATATAATATTACCCTCTCCTTGACTTTCAGTCAAGCTGAAAATTTAATTAGGTATTGATATTTTCTTCTTCCCTTCGCAGATGGATGGCAACAGAGTTGCTGCTGTGGGTGTTGTTGGTAACACATGCATAAAATCTGTTCGAATTTGCCTGAACTGAGGCAAGTACGAGTGCAGCGGTTGTTTTAGGAATGCCATTCTCCACATCCAGAAAAGGAAGCTTTCATCAGACTTCTTGTGAATTGTTACTGTGGTCTCGTACAACAAGCTTTAAACCAAGACAAATGTCATTTAATGTCTTTCTCTTTCTCCCTCTATCCATCCCTGTAGATTAATCAGTTCCAAGTTGAGCCAATCATTTAGTCCCCCGGGGAGTCTATGCATAGGTCAAGATTCTAGTCATTCTTGACGTATTAAGAACTCTAAAGAAAAAAAAACCAACCTCAATTTCACCATAGGGATGTGTACAGAAAGTCAATGTCTATTCAGTTAGATGCTGGACTACTATGTAACTGATTGAAGAAGGTTGAAGGACTTTTTGGACCTCACTCTCTTGATCAACTCAAAGAAGCTAGGTTAAGGACAGCAGTTCTTAGGACGCGAAGTGAGAAATGAAAAGCATGTTGTTAAATTTAGAACATTGAAAATTTTAACAACATCCTTTTCATTTCTCACTTCGCGTCCTAAGAACTGCTGTTCTTAACCTTCCTTGAGTTACTATGTAAGGCTTTGTGTTTGCGCATGACAACGTGCACAAGTAACCTTGGATGTCCTGAATTGCCTAGAAAATCATATAATTGTAAACGAGGCCTGTTAGTCAGCACATATGAAATTGCAAGAGAGAAGTATAAAAAAGAAAAGACGCTACGGGTAGAAAAGCAAGCACCCTCTGTGACAGCTGCAACCACACGACTCTCGTTGAAGTACCACATAGTAACCACTCGAGGATAGCCGTTAGCAACACACATCACATCGAAGGCAGTTCCAAATGCCAGTGTGTATAATGTTCCATTTGGTGGTGACCTGATAACAATGGGTTCTGGAACCACAAAAGACCAGTTTTCCTCACATCAAAAATTTAAGAGTAGAAAACCATTTTCTGTCCTCTTTTGTCCTTTGCATGACAAAAGAGCATCCGGGAGTACCACAGAGTTTAGCGTGACTCCAGACAGTACTAAAATTATGCAGACTATTGTCACAAAAGAACGTACCTAAATATTCACGCATGAAAAATCACACACACACACACACACACACACACACATCTATCCGCGGGTCTTGAGATAGGTCGTGAAACCGGTGGACATCGAACATGTCTAGGTTTCTGGTGGGATTTTTGTATTGGGATGCCACTTGACTGATCAAACAGGCCTTTTGCTGCTCCTTTAGCTTTCTATTTTATTCACTGACTACAGAGTCGCATTTCATCTTTTTCCTTTGGTCCAACAATATTTTACATCAATTTTTGACACACACACACACACGCACACTCACTCACACACACACACTCACTCACGCACACACATACACACACGCACACACACACACACACACATACACACGCACACACACGCACACACACACACACGCACACACGCACACACACGCACACACGCACACATACTCACTCACACACACGTACGCACACTCACTCAAACTCACACAGAGATTGAGATAGGTCCCGAAACAGGTGGGCATAGAAATGTCTAGGTTTCTTGTAGGACTTTTTTCTTGTATCGAGATGACGGCGCCTCAACTGATAAAACGGGCCTTCTGCTGCTCTTGTAATTTTTTGCTTTGCATACAACCAAATCGTATGTCACCTTTCATCCTAGTCTAACTATGCAAAATTCTTTCACAGACACACACACATACAAACACAAACACACATACACTCACACACACACCCACACAGAGGCATCAACTACATTGTCCAACTGAGCAAATCCAGGGACGTTTATTGATGAGGAACGAGAAAAAAGGAATAAAACATTATTTACAGTATTTCTTCTAGGACAAACCGCCAAGGAAAATACCCTGCAGACTTGGGTGCAACAAAAGGATTCTCGTAAGGACAATAAAGAGAACAGCACAATCACTGACTATGATTAGATCTAACCTGGAAAAACATGTTGCGTGGACCTTTTGAATGACATAGCAACACAAAAACCAGCAAAAGGAAGAGAGATAGAAAGAGAGAGAGAGAGAGAGAGAGAGAGAGAGAGAGATTAAAAGGACCACAAGAAGAGAGATACATTCACCATCACCGCACACACAACCATTCAATGTAAACTTTAACGCGAATCAAGCAGCAACCAAGAAACAATTATGAATGAACATGGATAAGCGGATTATTACAGCTTTAACTAAATTGTGATTATTTAGGGTGTACATACGTGCATGGATACGTACATGGATACGTACATGGATACGTGCATGGATACATGTATGGATACGTGTATGGATACGTGCATAGATACGTGCATGTATTTATGTACAATGTTTCTTTTGCTTGCCCCCTCTCACTTCTCCTTTTCTTTTTTTTTTGAAATCACCTCGATGGTCTGAAATCTACAGTGTAGTGTGGAGACTCTTCACCGAGGTTTGACAACATAGGAGGACAGCAAGCAAGGTAGAGCTTGAGGAGAGCGAATTAATGCGGTGAGCAGTTCACCCAGAGAGGTGTATCTTGCAGAGCTCGAAAGTTTATAGAACGATTGGCGGTCTTCAAACACCTACCAGGACAGCAAAAGAAGAAAAGAAATTCGATGGAGGAAACGGATAGTGGCATGGAGAGGGAACGCTAATGGCATAAGTATTATCAAACTTTTCACATTACTTGCTTTTGAAAAATTTTGTGAGCGCAGCAGGCCAACAGAATTGACCACAGATCAAAGGGCCTGGGAAGAGGTGAAAGAGAGATCAAGATGGGAGATGCGCAGAGAATGAGAGAGAATGAGCAGGCTTCGGAAATGGGAGGGGGAGCTGGAGATGGAGAGAGAGGTGTGGGTTGGAGGAAAGAAAGGAGAAAAAGATACAGGTTAAAACTCACATGTTTTATTGGGAAGTTTTGCATGCGCCGATTCGCCATAATGGACAACACAAAATGGCCCGGTATCTTGCTATTGTCACGAACGAGGAACAGTCTGAAGATTCAACAGCAAGAATAAAAGAAGAACCACAACAAGATGAAAATATGGCAAAGAATATTTCTGATGAAGCCAAGCCCATCAAGAAGGGCCGAAGAACAGGAAGAAAGATCATTGAAACAAGACAAACAGCAAAGCCCAGCCTCAAGCAGTGCTCATGTGAATGAAGTTCGCTATCTGTGACAAGCAGTGCCAGGAAAAAAAGTGATCCTTCTTACAAATTAAACCAAATCTTCCTTTTCATCTCTTTGCAGTGCGTGTCAACGAGAAGAAAACAACCGTTCTTTAGGTTCTATCATGCAACAGCCGCACAGAACTTACTCTTCACACTACACAAAATCTGCCACCATCAGGGACATAAACAAATTAAGAGCTATGTTATGATCACTCGAATTTCTAGCAGATATTCTTTTTCTGTGTGTACGCACATGCCAGTTCAAGGCTTTGTGCACAAGTCATGAAAACAATTGACACCACTCACACAGTCAGTTGGCTAGGACAAAACGCTGCACTTAACAGCTCTCAGAATTTATGAAAAATGCAATTTGCTGTAATTTGGCGAAAGAAATCCTAAAAGGCAGTCTCCTGACCCTCTCAGTTCAGCAGGGTCTGACCCTTGCCATGCCCAAGCATGTCAAGGTTTTCACATTCCCAGGTTAGACAATGTGTCCACAAGGTTCACACACTGCCCTGGAAACATCCCTGAGCAATGCAGTCCAGTTTCACAGATACACAGCAGTTCCGGCTGCTCTGTGGTAGCCTTCACAAGGCACGATTCCCAAGAGCTCAATTTTTGAAAACCTCTTTGCATAAGTAGCATGCAAGGCAGTCAATGAAAATGGCACTTCAGAAGAAATATGATATCCTGCAATTACATACCCGTCATATCCTCCGTGATGCAGGAGCAGAATCTTCGCCTCCTCCCTGAGCATGTCGCCGTGGTACCACGGAGCCTCCTCGTGGGACAAGTCAAGGGAGGCGTCGCCATGGGCTGCCGAAAAAAGGAGGAAGTGAGTCATAACGCTGTACCAAAATATAGAACCACATGCGTCTGTGCCAATCAACAGTGAAGGGAATGTACAATGAGACACGACCGAGGAGGTTATACATTTCTGGCACCATCATGCTATAAGCTAAGGCATGGGAACAGGGGCCGGCTCCTACAGGGACATAGGGTGCAATTGCTGAGCCTTGTGCCCCCATCAGAAATTGAAGTTGAAAGAAAGGACTCGTGGCTAAGGGCGCTGAGTAGGTGGCTCCCCTCCGTGGTGATATTGATTCGCCCTTGATTGGAAGGTTGCCCTAGCTTTTTCCAGATGCTCTTCCCTCACGAGTAGCAATGACTTTGAAGGGTCAGGACAATAGCCGCAGGAAGGTCCTTTCGTGCTCAGTTCGTCCCACCATGCCCTTATTCCGTCAATCTTCCAGCGTCCGATGTGTCATCTGCGTACCACACTTGCTTGGTAGTTCCTGCTGGAAGCTCCTCAATCAACGGCCAAATTCCCAAAGCGTACATTCCCATGGCAAATGGGTCACCTTGGGCAGTCTCTTCACAAGACAGCAGAGTTTCTCCCCCAACAAAAAGCTCAGAGTGCTATTCGGTAGGTGTTGCATAGAGTAGCAGCGAAAAATGGGCAGATCTCCTAGACGTTATGGAGGGCAGCTTGACGATTTAGCCCGCTGAAGGCATTTGAAGCATCCACAAAAAGAACTGCTTCTGTTTCAGTGTCCTCATAGATGTCCCACATGGCATGAATAGCCCGCCAGGTTGGCCAGCACAAAGATACGTACCCCAGTGAACCAACTTCGACGGGGAAGCAGTGAGCATCCCAACCGCCTTACTGGCAATCAAAGACGAGCTTCGAATACCGGCCCTTTTTCCTGTCGTGGCTAATGGCCGTCCTATCTCCTGCGGGTACTGTTGGTTCAATAAGGATAACGGTTTTCTTTTCCCGAGAAAAAATGACTGCATCTGGTCTCGACTCTGGCTGGTGACGGCAATGTCCGGCGGGAAAACTAGCTGGGCTTCTCCGAGGTCAAAGAGAAATTCCCAGTTCTGTACCCACCATTTATACACTCCCGCTAAGCGTTGTTGCCATCGCCCAAAAAATAAGCCTTGGTATAATCCTTTGTTGCACGAAATCGCCAGATTCAGAGATCAGCTTTACTACCAATCTCGCAACCAACCACCCGCATCTCCAGTCAGCCGTGCCTATAAGAAAGCGAGGAACTGGTATGTTGCTGAACTTCATCGTGCAGAATGGAGCTACTCTATCCCTTCGCAGGAATCCTAAGAATCGTACAGCAGAAGCTTGGTGGAACCGGGGAAGCTGAATGGTCATGACGCGAGCATATTCGTCCTCTTTTAGTTGATGGCTATCTATTCTTCTCTGCTCAGGACAAGGCCAATGCAGTGAACAGATCCTTCTCTAAACAGTGCAGCGCACCTGCCGTCTCACCTCTGCCTACTCTGCCAACCTCCACAATAAGTTTTTTCTTTCTCTGACATTACCTTCGTTAACTTGATATCTCAACTGAACTGTCCAATCTAAATGTTCGCAAAGCAGCAGGACTGGACGGAATCCCCAACATTATCTTCAGGGAATGTGCAGCTCAGCTGGTTTCTCCTTTACACTATATTTTCAACTTGTCCCTTTCTTCTGGAGTGCTTCCCCGACAAAGGAAAGTTGCCCGCCTTCAACCAGTCTTCAAGAAAAAAGGTGAAAATGCAACCCTGCCAACTACCAGCCAATTGCCTTGCTCTGTACGGTGTCGAAGGTGATGGAGCGGCTGCTTCGCCAACAACTGCTTGCTTTCCTTTTGGGGAATGACCTCATCCCAGATGAGCAATTTGGATTCTTACCCGGAAGGTCAGCAGTCTGGCAACTTCTACCTCTTGTGGATGAGTGGTGCGCCGCTCTTGATGCTGGCAAATCTGTTCACGCCTTGTTTCTTGATTATACAAAGGCATTCGATCGTGTTGATCATGGCACCCTTCTTGCTACGCTTCAATCCATTGGCTTATCACGTCATTCGGTCGCTTGGATGGAGTCCTATCTGCGTGGTCGTTCTGTTCTCACTGCAGTGGATAGAGTGCTTTCTTCTTCCTTCCCTATCTCATCTGGAGTACCACAAGGATCTGTTCTTGGACCTGTCCTCTTTCTCATCTATGTGTCGGATCTCCCTCGTGTCGCTAGATCGACCTCCTGTGTGATGTTTGCAGACGACAGCCTGTTATATGATTGCTCTTGCCAGCCTACTTGCCTCCCTCCGGATTGCTGCAAGCTTCAAGAGGATACAAATAACGTTAGCTCTTGGGCAGTCACCTGGGAAGCCAGCTTTAACGCAGCTAAGACTGCGCAGTTGTTCATCAGCCGCTCTCATTCTGTTCTCTCTGAATCTACTACCTTATCCTCTTCTCCCTTAATGCTAAATGAACAAGCTATCCCTGTTGTCTCCTCCACCCGTCATCTTGGTCTTCATGTATCATCTAACCTGAAATGGTGTGAGCATATTGATTCTTTCGTCAGCTCGGTCGGATGAAAAGTCTACCTGCTGAAGAAGCTGCTATTTCGGTCACACGTGCCTCTTTCCCGCTTTTCTCATCTATACACCTGCCTTATTCGCCCATTTCTGGAGTACAGCAGTGCTGTCTGGGACAACTGTAATTCTTCTGACGCTTTCTCCCTGGAGCGTCTGCAGCTGTCTCTTGCTCGCGCTGCTCTCTCCATCACTAGTACTCTTGGCCCCTCTTCCCTCATAGTCCATTAGGCATCTTCTTTAAATCTCCTTTCCCCTATTTTTTGGAGAGCTCACAGATTAGTCTCTCGCTATTGAGCAATCCCAATAAATATGATGATGATGATTGGCTTGTGTCTTGTACTTTTTCTTTCTTTTGTGTATGATGATGACAACGACGACGACGACGACGACGACGACGACGACGACGACGACGAAGCGACGACGACAATGACGACGACGACGACGACGATGATGATGATGCCATAGAAGACCTGTCGATGACGCCAAAGGTCGCAGTGGCTCAACATTTTCCATGGCCTTTACCGCTGACCATGCAGATGTTTATTCCCGCACAAAGGAAATAGAAGGGCCCGTGGAAGCTTCTCTTTGCTGCCTTGCAATGAGAAGAAGAAGAAGAAGAAGAAGAAGAAGAAGAAGAAGAAGAAGAACAACAACAACAACAACAACAAGAGGAAATCCACTTTCCCGGTCAGCTAACTCTGCAGATGAAGCCTGGGTTGACCTTAAGGTAGCTCATCCCGAAGTCGCCATTTTGTTTCATCTGTCCAAAGCGCGCACATTCGCGGACACTGGCGCGAGCATGTAAACAATGCTTGCGCATCTGGCAGGCTGGATGCGGCTACATGCAGCTTGCTCTCAGTTCCGATCGGGCAGCTGGCCAGCTGTACGACCGCTCGAC
>JAOWAR010150542.1:0-27762 GCA_028571005.1 Clathrina lutea
CTCTCTCTCTCTCTCTCTCTCTCTCTCTCTCTCTCTCTCTCTCCCCCTCTCTCTCTCTCTCTCTCTCTCTCTCTCCCTCTCTCTCTCTCTCTCTCTCTCTCTCTCTCTCTCTCCTGCTCACTCTTCCTCTGACTCGGTCTAGAGAGTGCTGACCTATTTAGTGTGCTTTTCAGTACACCTTTTTCCTTGACATGATGCAAGCAGTCTTGCCAGTTCTAAGCAAGCAGCCTCAGATCTAGAGGGATGGTGTTGCATTGGTAACAGCACACTGACTGGCATTACCAATGTATTGGCGTCTTTAATTTGGATTGCTAATGAATAAAGCTGACTTTCAAATTCCGTGCCTTGACCAGGACTCAAACCTGCGGCACCAAATTGCCTAGCAGACGTGAATCACCATGACTACCCGCTACGCCATTACGTCAAACTGACTTTCTTCCTAACGCTATCTGTGCACAAGCCAAGGCAGCGAAGTTCCCATACCACAGGAGCCATGTTGAACAGTCATCATTCACTACCTGGCAAGGTTGACCAATCAGGTGGGAAAAGTCTATGTAAATGTAAGCCAAAAATTGAATGCCTCTACGGTAACGTGGACTGAGGCTTAATGCCAACAAAGACAGGCAGGAAGAAGGGAGGGATAGTTAACAGAAGACCCTTCATCCCCTTGGGCTTCCTTGGGTTTTTTTTCTTTTTTTTTATAACAACAGAAATCACTTGATCAATATATTTGATCCCTAAGGCGAGGGTGTAAGGATGCAGTGTTGGAGCTGCGCCCGCGGCTGGGTTTCCACGTGACCCGTTGCTACCACGACGCGTCGCCGCGGCTGCGTGCGTCCTGCCAGAAGGCGACTTTAGTCGGGGGAAACGTCGATTGCAGAATCTGTAAACATATTTTTCTCGACTAGTTTCTTCCACACTTTTTGCTAGACCGTCGTCTTCAGGAGTGCGTTCATGATCATTGTTACTTATGGAGAATTCAGAGGACCAACCAAGGAATGTGGACAAGACGTCGCCCGATGAGCCGGCGAAGGACGCAGCAGTGGATGCCGATGAGTACAGCCTGTCGGGCTTCGAGACAGGCGAAAGCCACTCCGTGACCTCGGCGGAAAGCAAGGCTGCAGCAGTGACAGCAGCAGCAGAGGCAGTGCCGACGGAGTCGGTGGAAAGCGCGGACAATGATGAAGAGCGAGACCATGAGAGAGGGAAGGACGATGAGAAGCAGGAGGAGGAGGCCGGCGGAAAGGTGAATGATTGCGATGAAGTGGAAGGGGCGTCCACGCCTCTTGGAGAGCAGGTAAGCACGAGTGGATTTCGCACTGAGACGGAAATCGTGGAACTGCACTTGAGCGACGGAGAGACTGTGGAGGCGCCCGTTAAGCGAATCACGACTCGGGATGATAGCGATCGAGTGACCGACAGCGAAATACAGGACACTGAACGCGTCGAGGAAGACACGGATAGTACTACGAAAGAGGAACGTGGCGAAAGTTTCCCGCCAGAAAGCGAGAAGAACGATGGCCCAGTCGAGGTGACTGCAGACAGCGCGACGGTCGACAAACGTGGTGATGGTGGATTACGTGTGACGGGTGATGACGTGAAAACTGACGAGGATGGACAAGGGGGTGTATTTCCGACGGTCGACAAGTCTAATGACGCCGGCCACGAGAACAACGCAGACAGTCCAACGACGAAAACAATCATTGATAAAGGCAACCAAGCAGAGATGTTCAGTGAGTCCAAGGGTGCTACCAGCAAGGACGGATTATACATGGAGACACGTGATTTGCCGCTGAGCAATGAGACTGAAGACGCCACTTCCAACAAGAATGCCACAGCCATGGTGACAGAAGACCAGGACGATCACCTCCACGCAGACATTGACTCCAAAGATGCTGCCAACGATAGCAAAGAGGAAAAACGCAAGATGATGGGAGCAGGGACAGACAATGCGATGACAGACCCAGCAGACGACACAAGAACTGAGGGTGGAGAGAAGGCAACAAAGACAATCGGCAGCACGGCGGCAGACGATTTAACCAATGTGACAACAGATGGTGCAGGTGTTGCAGCAACAGACGATGAAGACAATGCGAGAACAGAAGCCGTGGACAAACCTGCGACAAGCGCCGTCAAAGCAACTACAGAAGTCGCAGACAATGAAGCAACAGCGAATTCAGACAAAGCAATATCTGACATCCCAAGCAACACAACTACAGAAGCCACAGACGTTTCAACAACGGATGGCACAGACAAATTAATGCTAAACGTCACCGACCATGCAATTTCAGAAGCTAGAGACAATGAAGGGGCCGCAGACAAATCAGCATCAAACATCACCAACAGTGCAATTGCAGAAGCTCCAGGCAATGCGGCGACAGAGGCCGCAGACAAACGGACGTCAGAGGCAATGGACAAGTCGACAACAAACAGCACAGCAACACTGGATGCAGAGAAGGACTTGACAACAGAGACTACAGAGGGTGTAAATTGCACCTTAACAGAGGCCTCTAAGGCTAACACTCAAACGGCAGAGGCCACTGGCAGTGACATCACAACTGTGGCAGAGAAACTGCTGGCAGAGGGAGCAGACAAGACAGCCGCTGCTGCAGGCAATGCAGAAATGCAAGCCACAAACAGGGAAGGAACAGAAGCAATGGTGACCGTGACAACAGATGACACTCAGAAACCAACAACACAGGACGCCCAGAAACCAACAACAGAGGACGCCCAGAAACCGACAACAGAGGACCTCCAGAAACCGACAACAGAGGACTTCCAGAAACCCACAACAGAGGATGCCCAGAAACCTACAAGAGAGGACCTCCAGAAACTGACAACAGAGGATGTCCAGAAACCGACAACAGACGACACCCAGAAACCAAAAACAGAAAACTCTCAGAAAATAACAACAGAGGACGCCCAGAAACCAACATCAGAGGACACCCAAAAGCCGACAACCGAGGACACCCAAAAACCAACAGCAGAGGACATCCAGAAACCGACAACAGAGACAACAGACACCGTGGATACAGAAACTGCAGGGGAAAACTCAACACCAGAGGCTGCAGAGAACGGGACAACGGAAGCCGCAGACAACCGGACGGTGGACGTCGCAGATGACGCTGAAGAAGGGGCCACAGGTAACAAAACAGCAGAAGCTCTAAACAACCCAATGGCAGATGCTGCAAAACCATCAAGAAGGGCTTCCAGCAGCGGAAAGGTAGAAATTGCATGCAACATATCAGAGGTACCTGGCCATGCACCTGAAGAGGTTTCAGCCAACAGCGAAAAACAGGCTGCATGCAGTATGGCAGAAGAGGAAAAACAGGCTGCATGCAGTATGGCAGAAGAGGCGGCAGATCAAGCACCAACTGAGGCCGTGGGCAGTGAGACGACAGAAGCCACAAGCGACGCAGGAACAAAAGCCACAGTTGATGCCGCAACGGGGGCCACAGACAACACAAGGGCAACAGATGACGTAACAGCAGAGGAAGCAGGCAACGCAGCAGCAGAGGTCACTGAGAAACCAACAACAGAGACAAGTGATGGTGTTGAAGCAGAGGCCACGGGTAAAACTGCAACTGCAGAAACGGCAGGAGACTTGGTACAGGATGCCACAGATAGACCCGTGACAGAGGCATTAGGCAACGCCGCAACAGATTGCACAGATAAAGCAATGACAGCGTCTGTAAGCAACGCAGAAGCAGAGGCTATAGACATTGCAACATCAAAGGCCGCAGACAGACCAACAACGGACGCGACAGACAATACAACAGAGGCTGCAGGCAACACGAGTTCAGAGGTATGGGAGACCACTGGGAAAGAAACAGCCAATGCAGACGAATCAGCAGCAGCGAGTGCGCGCAACCAGACAGCACCGACAGCAGTCAACGCAGAAACAGAAGTCACAGACAATGGCGAAACAGGTTTGGCCGAGGCAACAGACAATACAACAAGAGGGTCCACAGGCAATACAACAATGGAGAATTCACAAGATGATACTTCATACACCGAGAATGAGGCAGCGATGCATGGTGAAGACACGGCAAAGACAGACGGCACAGACATGGTGATGACTGACACACCTACTCGTGTGGAGAGTGAGGACGTTGGCAATGAGGACTCCAGAGGAACCGTGACCACCGAGAGGCCTAATGTAGAATCTACCACCACTGTCGACAAAGAGTCAGATGCTGCATCCACTATGTCAGTACAACAAACAGACAATGGCACGACTGCCAGCGACACGTACTCCATGCAGTTTGACGAAAACTCCGTCGAACCGAGCACAGCAACGTTAACAGCCAATCAGCCGGTAACCTCGATTCATGATGGAAGCTCATCACCACATGACACAGCTTCACAATCAACATCCAATGTTGCTCTGGAGCCCACAACAGCCAGTGCAACACCAGAAAATTGCACAGCACTCGAGGCATGTGGGGATTTGCAAACGGGAGAGGAGAAGCAACTGCCTGCTGAAACAATAACTCAGCGAGCTGACCTAGCAAAGTCTCTCGCAAGCATGCTTGCCGAGCGCATCGCATCCGAGGCGATCAAGGAAGCCCTTGCTGAACTAAGTGGAGGGCTAGAGAATACCCAGAGTGCATCTCAGGAGCAGATTGGGAGGTCAGGGGAAGAGGAAGAGGATTCCGAGAGAACGGCAGAGGAAGCTGCAGGCGAGGACGGCACAGCAAGTGAGCCACATACTGATGGAGAAGACAATCATCCAGCAGAAGATGAACCGAAATCAACGCCAGAAGGGACTGACAGCTCACTTGCTTCCTCTTCTCCATCTTCAATGAAGCTCACTGATCCAGACCAAAGCCAAGCAGAGGAAGACGAGGACGCCAACAGCACCACTCAAGAGGATGGCATGACAGTATCACCTGCTGGCAAGGAGCCGGTCATTTCCGACACCACCGATGATGATACTTCTGAGGCGATGCCTTCCAGCACCGAACCTGAAAGTGGCTCGAACGAAAACACCAAGTCTCCAAAAGAGGAATCACCAGGAGTTGACAAGGTGGAGGACAGTGCAGCCACCACCGATCACCACAAACCACTGCCTCAATCACAACCAATCAGTACAGCCAATCTTGGTGGAAGTACAGACACTGAACAACCAACCAACAATCCTGCAGCTGAGGACTATGCGACAAGGGAAGAGATGACACCATCAACCGCCTCATTGCCATCATCACACGATGTACAAGCCAAGGACGACCCTGAAAACACAACTTATGCCCAACAGCCAGGCTCGACAACTAAAGATGACATCGCAACTTACGATGACGCGCAAGCACAAAGTGTCTCAATGCCAACCGATAACCTTAGCAGAGGGAAGAGCTCCTCCCAAGTCTTGGAAATGAAGAGCTCCTCCCAAGTCTTGGAAATGAACCAAAATGACGTCACCGTTGATGAAGACATAAATGAGCCTCTGGATTCTGAGCTTTCTTCGGACAAGTTGGTGTCTGATCAGCCTATCCTCCAAAGGGCTTTGTCAGGCAGTAATGTTGAGGGCACTTCTCTGGCACCACCAATAAAAGTACAGCATGAGCAATCACCGCCGTCTAATGATCCAGATAAAGAAAACACTGGCGAGAACGTCACCATGGAAGAGGCCTCCGCAGAACGTAGCGATCACTTGGCACCTGAACCTGCACAAGATGAAATGCCTACTGATATGCATATGGAGAAAGACCAGGAAAAGGAGTCGATGGCAGAGGAAACAACGAGTAAGACACCACCTCCAAGTGAGGACATTAATGTGAAGGAATCCGTTGAAGATGAACCTCTCTCACAGCTGCCCCCATCAGACATGGCCGACGCACAGGCTGGCGAGTCACGGGGAGACAGTGACGGCCAACTGACGTCTGCCAGTGCCAAAACAACAAACGAAACGCATATAGCGGCAGAACAAACCCATCCTCAATCTCCCAAAGCTCTCTATACTCCAAGACCCCCCGCCTTTCCCAATCCTCGGGAAAGAGGTGCTTTGTTCAACAGGATCAGAGGAGAGCATGGGGCCACAAAGCTCATTCAACCTCTGTCATCACCACAACGACGAATCAAATCTCAACGTAGTCCAGTTCACACATTACCGCGAGCAGACTCTACTAGCATTGCAGAGCCACCTCTCCTGCCAAGACGTGCTCGGTCCGCTCAAGTCAAGGTTAGTGAGCACAACTGAAGCACGACCTCATGAAAGTATGGCAGCAGCCTGTAATCAAGTGTTGTGATGCATATGGGACAGTGATCAAATTCTGCTGCTGGTTCCAACTTTGTTTGGGCGAGACATTGCCATGCTTAGTTTATGGCACATGTTTCCTGCAGCAGCTTGAAGTTCTGTTACTCTCTACAACTGCCACTAGAAAGCAACAGACACTTCCAATTGTCCAAACCTTTCAAGTTCTCTTTTGACCTGTTTTGGACTCCGGTAACGCATCTTCGTGTTCTACAGAGGTTGTGACTGTGGGGCTTAACATCCTGTTTCGTTTCGTTTCGTTGGCAGTCTGACCCAGCGAGCACTTCTCGCTGGCCAGTCGGAGGAGTTCGGGCCAGCAGCGCCCGGGTACATCGACAAGCTACCTTGACCCCAATTCCTCCGAGCACACCAAAATCACCTGAAAGCAGTGAGTCGATTGTTTCCTCCTTTCCACTTTTGTTTATACACAACAGAAAGTTTTCCTGACAGCATACTTCCTGGCTTGGTTGTATGGTGCTGGTATACT
Organism: Clathrina lutea; assembly: GCA_028571005.1. Taxonomy (NCBI): domain Eukaryota; kingdom Metazoa; phylum Porifera; class Calcarea; order Clathrinida; family Clathrinidae; genus Clathrina; species Clathrina lutea. The sequence continues at coordinate 6,738 of JAOWAR010150542.1, forward strand.
GCCTGGCTTGGTTGTATGGTGCTAGTATACAGCCTGGCTTGGTTGTATGGTGCCAGTATACAGCCTGGCTTGGTTGTATGGTGCTAGTATACTGCCTTGCTTGGTTGCATGGTGCTAGTGTACTGCCTGACTTGGTTGTATAGTGCTGGTATACAGCCTGGCTTGGTTGTATGGTGCTAGTATACCGCCTGGCTTGGTTGTATGGTGCTGGTATACAGCCTGGCTTGGTTGTATGGCGCTAGTATACAGCCTGGCTTGGTTGTATGGTGCTGGTATACAGCCTGGCTTGGCTGTATGGTGCTGGTCTACTGCCTGGCTTGGTTGTATGGTGCTAGTATACAGCCTGGCTTGGTTGCATGGTGCTGGTATACAGCCTGGCTTGGTTGCATGGTGCTGGTATACAGCCTGGCTTGGTTGTATAGTGCTGGTATACTGCCTGGCTTGGTTGCATGGTGCTGGTATAAGCCTGGCTTGGTTGTATGGTGCTGGTATACTGCCTGGCTTGGTTGTATGGTGCTGGTATACAGCCTGGCTTGGTTGTATGGTGATGGTACAAAAATGCCAATGGCTCTATCAATAAATATTATGTTTCATTAACACGTAATTTTCTCCTCTTTATGTCTCGTATTACCAATGTCACACGTTTAGACAAGTTTACGCACATTACTAAATTTCTGTTAGTTATACAGTTTTTTTTTGTAGCATCAACAGTTGTCTGCTTCCAGCTCATCCATTTCTAGCCTCTGCCACATTGCAGGGCCTATCAGCTCCCTGAATGCATCCTGTCAGTCATCGACTGTTTCTAAGCTAGTTGCACCAATCTCTCAATTACTCACATATTCTTTCAAATATGAATGTCCTTCTTTAGCATCTGGAAATACTCAACGACTCTCCTTCTCAACAAGTTGCTAGCTATAGGCTATCCCCTACTCCCCTAACCTCCCCCCCCCCCCTCACCCAGACAAGTTCTTCTGGCAAGACAACTGACGAGTTTAACAACTTTTTGAGATTTGTGCCGTCTTGGGAATGGCACTACTGTTTTTTTCTCGATCAAAGTATTCAAAAGAATAAAGAGAAACCTATATTCTCTATCCTAACTATCACTCTCTCCGCGCAGTTGCTGCATACGAGTTACGAAAAATCGCAAACGCTTCACGGGCCCAATCAGCACGCCAGCGGACACTGAAGAGGAGGTATGGTGGTGCCAGGGCAATTTTACAGTGCCCGGCAGCTTTCCGTTCTCACAAGAGCATCTGCTACAAGTAGAATATCCTTGCCTAACTTGAAAGTCTGCACAAGAGCTCCTCCATAAATTGATAAACATGTCTACCCAAGTTGGATGGTGTAGGATTTTGATTCAATACACGTAGGGTAGAACCCAGAAGAGGAATCACCCAACTCTGTATAAGAGTAGCTTATAATTTCTTATCGTGGCATAGGGCTGAAGACATGGTTTAAAGCAGCTTTTCATGGCTCACTGGGACTAGGCAAAAATGTTCTAGACTTCTTCTCCTCACACCAGTGTTGGGCATTAAATGTTACCCAGCACCTGCCCTGGCTGAAGCACTGTCTGGAATTATGTAATAGGATCACCTCAGGAGTTTGCATTGAACTTGTTGGACTCATTCATACTAGTTGCCACAACAGTAAGTTGTGTACTGCACACACCATGACTGTATAGAAACCCTGAGCTTGGGATGATCTAAAGCTATGAGAACCGATGTGATTTGCGCAAGTGGACCATCAGTCATTTGAAGAAGGAGCCATACAATCACCTGAACAAAGGCACCCCATCAGATAACTGACGCTGGTGTGGAGCGCCAAAACATCCCGATCGCCTTTCCAAAGGCATTTAACTTCGGTGCCCCTTCTCAGGGAATTTCATAGCTCTTACCACTTTAAGAGACATATCTTACCATTTTGTTACAATGATCCTCAATGTAAATTCTGCTCTAGAGCTCTCTGTGCAAGCATTCAGACCTAGCAAGAGAAGTTTCCACTCTCCTGTCACTCCTTCCCATCTTCCTCGTTCAATAGAAGAAATCCACCCTCTTGCCATCTTACTCATTTATCCCCACCTATCCCTCTTCTATACAGCATGACTCTTCCGCAGCTTGGCAAAAGCTTCCAGCCTGACAACTATAACAGCTTGACAAACTACTGTGACACGCACAGTGCTGAGTATTTGATGAAGCCAGTAAGCCTACACATATGCACCACACTCCCTCTTGAGATTTCGCTCCTGCATGTGCCTCTCCCCTCTCCTTCTCCTCTCCCTCCTCTCCCTCCCCTCCCCTGCTCCCCTCCCTCCCTCCCTCCCCTCCCCTTCCTCTTCCATCCCCTCCTCCCCTTCCACTTCCCTCCCCTCCTCCATCCCCCTCACACATGGACGTGCACACATACACAAACTCATGCACACATATATATATGAGTATGCATTCGTCCAGGTTCCTGTGCAGTTGCCATGGTCTATGGAAAATGTGTAAAGTCTGTGACATGCAAAAATGAACCAAGAGCTTAGCACTTCACAGCATAAGAAAGTTCTCCTTAGAGATATTGATAGAAAGTGCAAGACATGTACAAGAATATAACTCTAACCATTTCAAAGAAATTTGCAAGAATACTGGGAGCTGCCAGATCTGGCATGCAGATGAACATATTGATCATGAGGGAAAGTAAGATTTTAAAACCTTTGAAGTTTGATAAGAATGAAAGATGAATAATGATCTACACTCCTTGCTTCCCAGCACATCACACGTCCCATGAGGCCAGTTCATTAGATTTTCTGATTTGCAGGAACGCTACAATGAAACACCAGCGCGTGCCCGATCCACTGCACTGGGTGTTCCAGGTGAGTAGAAAGGAGTTCATTGCACATGAATAAGCTGTTCACTTCATCCCGGCTGCATGGGCGTTTAGATGAGTCAGTGCATGGTCTAGCCTGGCATGGGCTGGAAGCCAGTTTTGTGTTGATGTAAATGTTTCCATATGCTGTCGTATCTTTGGTCCGATGACGGTCTCAGCAGGCTACCCAAAGTTATGCGGAATTCAAGTGACGGCATGTACCTTTTTTTATTTTTATTGTGACAAGCTTGAGTCCTGGTGACTCAAATTATTGTGTTCAGAGCAAAATCCATCCCAATTTGCTAGAGGTGCCACGGCTTTTGTAAACATAGTTGAAAACACCCTGCTAGCTCCCAAGAGGTACATTTCAGCTAAACTATATACCACACCACTGTTCTGGGAGTGGATTTCCGAAGACAGCAGCCAGCGCGATGCAGAAAACTTTCGAAAGAGTTGGATGGTGTAAGGTAAAGAACTGAAAGCCATGAGATTCCCGTAAGAGAGACACTGACAGTGACAAAGAGATGTCAAGATATTTCAGCGTTTGACGCCATCGTCAGTTGGAAGACAAGAAGACTGCATTGGAGTGAGGGGCTGTGGAAGCGAAAATATAGGGCTCCATTGGGACTCAAGGACAGTTGTCTCCTAAGCACCAGTCATGATGAAGACAATTGAAGACATTTCACCAGGATTTCCCCTGGATGCTTCAGTCTTGAAAGTACATTGAAGCTTTCATCTTGGCAGCCAAGTATTGATCTCAGAGGGCACTTGCTTGGGTTTCCCTCAGATTTGCTCATTCCTCAAAAGTTTGAAAATCTTAAGATGGTTTTTGACACTCATGATCAACTCATGAACTGTGGTTGACTGAATGAGAGAATTTCAGCTGTCGGTCTTTGGTGAGAATGTACTCGTTAAAGCCGATGCAGCAGCATTTTGATGACCGGCGTGAATTTTCCTTGCCTGTGTTTTAGAGCCACAACACAGCCTTCGTCTAGATAGGTAAGAGCTAGAGAGGCTACAAGATCTTAGCTTAGACGAACTGTCACATGCAGCGAAAACAATTCTCTTTTTTCTTTTGGTCAGAAGTGAAGGGTTTTGCTAGTTGTCCGAGTGTTTGTCATGAACAATTTAAAGAAACTTTAATTATCCTCAATAATATATATGCCATATGAAATACAAGTGGTTTAACCTTCCAGTCAAGAATTCAGGAAGAACTTCTCAGACAAGAGCTTCTGTCCCACATTTTGTTTTCGAGCACCATAGCTTGGCAAGGGGTGAAGATTTCAATAATTGTGCCCTTGCCTAGTTTCAGTATTACCAAGTTGATGTTTTATCACTGCAGGTATTTCAGCATTAATATGTCAGGCAATCTATGCATGCCTTGTCCTACAAAGTCTAAGCATGTGTATGTCACAGACTGCAAGTACAGAGGGTATGCATCCTTGTCTCTACTGGATTATCTCTACCCTTCGGCAAGTCTGAGGTTTTTCTTAACGAATTTGGTTGAAAAATGGGCAAGCATTTAGGTTTTGGTGTTTCTCAGCATTCATGCAATACTTTCTGTGTATCGTCCCGGCATCTTTCCTGTGAGCTCACATTTTGCGACTTTCCTCTACGCACAGGGAAATTACCTTTGTTCCGAGAGAGGCATGGGGAGTTCACAAGAGGTAAGAGAAATTCTATTCGTGTCTCAGAAATCAAGCACTCAATGCACTAATGTCTGACACACGTTTTGAAGCAATCATTCCTGAATCTGTCATGTTGTACTGTAATTGTTTTGCAAAAACCACAGAAACATCATCATACCACATTGGCATGAAGAATTTGATATGTTCCTCCAAAGTCTACCGTACGCCCAGATATTCTAGCATTATGGTTTCCTGTGCAAGTTGCTTTCTGCCTCTTAAGTAACCCGCACCACTGGTTTTGTTTACTTTGGCAGATCCTTGAGTGTGGATTCCACCACATCTATGGATTCCACCACAACTGGCCACAAAAATTTTCCCCTGCCAGTGGCACCATCTGTCCCCATTGACAACAATCCCCTGACACCACGTCTGCCCGATCTTAAGGTTCGCCGCCCAGCCAGCCAACGCTATTCCATCGACAAGTTCAATGCAGATTCAACAATGGCCTTTAGGTGAGCTGTGATTTTAGTTATTGAAGAAACCAGCAGAACAATATGCTCGTCCTTGCTTCGTTTTCTTCCTAATTTTTCTCCATTTTTATCATTTCCTTCCTGAATATCCTAATTATTTTCTCTTCCCTTGTCCCCTTAACTGCTCTTCAATATCTTCCTCCTCCTCTTCCTCCTCCTCCTCTTTCTCCTCCTCAATCTCCAACATTCATCTTCTCCCCTTTCAGTTCCTACCCCGCCTAATCTCGCCTTCATTTTCCTCACCAGGGCGGAGCTGAAGGAAGTGACTCGTCGCCGTGTGCAGCGACACGCCAAGACGCAGTACACAGCCACCGTGGCTGACTGGCATAAGCTGGAGATGAAAACGTTGAAACCAGAAGACCGCGAATACTGCAAATCAGCCGCCGTCACATACTTCAGCACAACCCCAGGTGGAGCCTGTGCAGCAGCACGTCTTGCGCAAAGTGTTTGAAGATCATTTTAATGCAAGCCTCTCGCCCTGAAGAAAACGCAGGGCCTTGGCTTTGTTCAAGCTATTCAACTACCTTCGACAAGGAATCTGCATTGAATTGAAAAAGCCTATATTTCTTACAGCTCATCCGCATGATTAATATTGTGCTGTTGATTACTATCGAATGAATAAAGCCTGAACAATGTAATTTTGAAGGGAACTTACGAAAAGCACTAATCTACATTTTATATGAATGAAAAGTTGCTATTTGATATTCCTCGTGCCTGCCATTTATTGTGGCTGTTTGCACCAAAGACAATCAGAACTACTTTCTATTGCAGAGATGACCCAATGGACCATTATTACTCATTTTTAGTCAAGCTGGCTTGTTTGTCTTACCTTCTATGGAACATGAACATTTCTTGACCAGGAGATTTACGGTCGTCCAGTTGAGCACGCTTAAGGCTCTACTGAGTGCTAAAATTTGACCTGTCTAAATTTGCTCAAACCTGCTTAAAAGGAATGGGATCTATTTTGTGAATTTTAGTGTCGTGTCAATAGCTTGTGGAGTGGCTGAGATACAAGAGGTTAACATGGTCTTTGATTGTCAACGTGGATGTTGCTGCTACCAGTCAGTATGTCCAAACTTTCACCCAGAAGTTCAATCTACTCAACCAGCAAAGTATATAGTTTCTGAAAGCTTGAAGGATTCAAAGGGTTCATTTTAATAAAACTTCCAGAAACAAAATGTCATGTGATCGAAGCTATGACGTGACAATGCCATATTTGGCGTGTACATGATGGAAGTCAGAAGTTTGGATTCATCTTTGAAGCCATCTCCTCGACCGGCCTGAAATTTTCTCTGCGAGTTCCTTCTAATAAGCGATGATACAAACAGAAGAAGAAGAAATGACATGCGGGGAGGGCTCAAACCTGCAGTGCCATTGCCTAGCACAGCCGGAATGCCACGATCTTAACTGCTCTACCACTCAGCCAATTAAGAAAAAAAATGGCTTCGTGGAGCGCCAAAAAGCATGCCTCATTTTCTTCGATTTCATCCTCGTTCAGACGTAGCCCTTCAAACTTGTCTTCGCCATTTCTGAAATCTGGATATGATTTTGAAAAATCCCAGACACCCTTTTTTTTGTCGTTTAGTAGCAGCAAGTCACCTAGAAATTCCAGACTGGTCGAGCAGATGTTTGCGAAGATGAATTCAAACTTTCTGACTTCCGTTACTTGCATGCTAAATATGATGTCGGGATGTCATACATTTCATCACATGACGTTCAGCTTCTGGAAGTTTCAATAAAATTTATCCTTTAAATGTAAGTTTTCAGGAAATATATTCTTTGCTGGAAGGGTAAAATGATCTTCTGGGAGAAAACTTGGACATAGTAACTGGTAGTAGCAACATCCATATAGACCATCCAGGATCTCAATTTTTGCACAAATATCACTTCGGCGAAAACTTGGGCGCGTGAAGAAAACGCCCAGCAAGGTGCGATAACCTTGCGCATACTGGCAATTGCAACCAAGCTCTGTTTTATTGTACGGCTTCATGCCATATATGCATCATTCACAGGGAGGGTACAAGTCATTTCCGTAGTCTACGCATTCGCATCGTAACTTGCGCTCGACGTCGATTTCGGGGTAATCGGGGCTCCCCTGGTAAATCCCCGACGGCATGAATTTCCAGCGAGCTTCTCAGGTTTTGGGCGCTTGGAAGGCAGTTCACTCGTGGTATGTGTCTGCGATGCTGTTGCCAAGGTACCCTGCTCGAAGGTTCCGATCGACGGCGGTGCTCGATCGGCAAGACGAGCTTTCGCGGCGGGCGGTTTCGACGTCAGTTTGGTCTCTGTCGATCTTTAAAGTATTAAGCTTAAGGATCGCCATGAACCTTTCAGGGGCACGTTTTCGCCGCAGAATGAAGAACTTTGCTCGTGGGATCAGTAAAGTTCTGCCCAGATTGCCCACAGTTTTCGTGATTTTCGACAAAATCGCAAATGTTTCGGTAAGGAAACGGAAATCGCATGATTCACAGGTAAAGCTGCTCGTTCTTGTCGGATTTATCCGTGTGTCAAAGCAATTTACCGTCAGACAACGCTGTGCTACCTTCTTCTCCAAAAACGACTGTTTAACTTTCCATTTCATCGTTGCTTAGCAACGGTGAATCACGTGACCGACGGTGGTGTGAACGTCAACGCTGTGGATTAGTTAGCCTACCACGCTTCGTGAAGGTAGCACAGCTAGAAGTGCCATTTCCAGAGGGGGTAAGAATAGCCTTCGGTAGAACGGAGCATGAATAAATCATGAAAAAGGATAGATGTCGGTGACCTGAAATCTAGACTAGGCAGTATTCCAACCTGCGAAAAGTGGGGCGCGCCGCTGATGATGCTGCCAGTCCTGCTTGAGAACATTCATTTACGGTGACACAGAGGCTTTTTCTCCGGTTTCTTCGTGCATGAAGCATTGCAGGGTGCTGGGATACCCGTTATCGACACAACAGATGACGGCGGGTTGTCTTCCGTGGCCACTGCCACATACCGGTATTTTTCTTTCCAGTAAACCGATTATCAGGAATGAGGGGCGATTGCCCTTGCGAATTCGAAGCAGAAGCACGATTTATTCAGTGCACACTGCACGATTGATGATCGGCTGGGCGTTGGGACCTGAACATGCAGTCGTCCGGGAAGCGTTGCTGCGGCTTGCAGTTTCGGGACCATAGAAACATGATTGTGTTACAATCGATTGTTGCGATCCCGAGTCTACACCGAGCACTGGACATGGGACTATAGCCACACGCACCATGAAGAACTTTCGAGTGTGTGCAGACCATTTATCAAGCGACGGAGATCGCTGGTAGTATGCCCAGTAACCTGTCACGAGATGGGCGATTCGAAGTCGGTTCAGTGCATGCCACGGTGCTGTAGGCGTGTGTCGTTTGGATAGAGGAACAGCTTACTTCATGACCCTTTCGCGGGCTGCCAGTCAAAGTCTGAGTGGTAGAAAAGAAAGAAAACTCTTCGATTTATTTTCTGTACATGCTCGCGGTTTTGCCGCCTGTTGGCAAAATACCTTCGACAAAGGCTTATGTTCGGAACACGGTTGTCACTCAGGATACCTTTCACACAGACCAAAACCCTCTCGTCAGGTGGAAAGTAGAAACAATCTTGCAATACCTGTGACCACAACAGTAGAACGCACCTGCATTTGCGCTTCAAGAAGTGTTGTTCGGACGATATATGCAACCAGGAGGGGTGAATGCAAGGCTGTGTATTTTCACACTTCAGTCGACGGAGATGCGTGAACCATAGTCAGGCTTGCTGCATATTCTGACGCACGCGTCCGTGCTCTGCAAAGAATCAAACTGCCCGGAAGAATAGGAGAATGCGTATAAGAGGCTGTGAGGTATTGTCCTTCTACCCCCCTTGCTCCGTTTCTGGGCCGAACAGCAATTAAGTTTAATTGACGACGTTCGGTGACCAGTCGAGAGATACGAAGAATAGTGATTTTAGCTAGTGGAAAGTACTTTTTTTTGGCCGTTTTGAGTCCGTCGGCTTCAGTTCGTGGGTGGTCACCCTTGCGGGAACGAATTAAGTATCAACATGAGCGTTTCGGAGCTGGTAGCGGCAAACGAGCGGAAGAGCAAGGGACAGGGAGAATCAGTCATCTTCCCCATACCCGGCTTTGACCATGGCTGTTCAGGCACGGCACTGATTCCTCCGTGTAAGCCGTCATTTTTTGACCTATCGGCACAAACGTCAGTGCTAGCAGACGAGCAAATCCCCGCGGGGACACCGCAGCAGCCGGCCAGCGGCGCCAGCAGCGTGCCTTCCAACCTACCTCCGTTTGTTTACTTGCAGGTCAGAAGACATAATTGTTTGACTGAAAGTACTTGTGTTTGCGTCGAGCCTTGCAACGTTTCTGTTCGAAGCCTGTTGATGAGGGCAGGAGCTCTGCGTTGCGGTGTCTTTGGAAATGTGCAGGATGAAAAAGCACACTTTATTGAATTGGCTGATTGTGAACAGTTGGCGATAATAGGATTATTCGCCTGATGAGTTGGTGGATTCCTACTACAAGAAAGCTTCATGGTAGCGAGGACATTTTCTTTTCCATCTGGAAACTCAGGGAAAGATTAGCTGTACATGTGGAAGGGCTAGCTTAAATGCAGAAGCTTAAGTTTGGGAGGACGAAAAAAATGAAAGGTTGGAGTCCTTTCTTTTCTAAATAGTTGATGGCTACAAAAAACAAAAAATAGATTCCTTTCTTTTCTGAATAGTTGGAAGCTATTATTTTCAAGGTCCTTAAACCATAAAACCGTGACTTGATCAGTTTACAGAAAATAATTTTCAAGAACAGGAGCTGGACCAGTGTTCAGAGTTAATAAGTTGTCATGAGGTTGTTTTCAAGTCAATTAAACCACTCCGTCGAGTGCACCTTCAAGTTTTCATACTCCACTGTTTTGTTGGTGCATTTTGCATTCAGGATCTGGCGTTTTTTTTTGGTATGGTATTTTCCAGCAGAGCAGAACAAATTTACCTTCACTTGCAGTAACTGCAGCCACTCAGGCGCTCAGTGGTCCAGAAAAGCTCCCCAGCATCCCGATGGCACAACCAAAGGCTGATTTCACACTGATGCAAGTAGACGACTCGGCAGAAGTGATTGACAACGACAGGGGATTGACGGATGATCTTCACTCCAGTAGGAGTGACGCTGGCATTCTGTCTCTGCCAGAAAACTCTCCAGTAGGTCGCGTGGATTCTCCCGCTACAAGCAACTGCTCCGAGATGGCAGGCTCGCCAGCTAAGTCACCCGATTCAGGCTGCTCCAAATCCACAGAGGACGAAGAAGAAAGGGCAAGGCGCTGGGCCAATGTCAGAGAGCGTGAGCGCATCAAAGCAATTAACGACCACTACGATGAAATCCGCCAGATGCTGCAGAGTATGCCAGGCACAATTGTTAACCACCGAGCAGGAAGGAAGAGCCGTCGCAAGAAGCTCTCCAAACTGGACACACTCAATGTGGTCATCCAAACGTTAAAGAAAATGCGCCAAGACCTGTCCACAAAGTATGCGCATATCTTGGAGCTCAAGGAAAGGTACGATGTGCACTTTGAGCACGATCACCACAACAGGATTGGCGATGAACCTCCCAAGATTTGCCACTGTCAGCAAGACAGCTCTTACCTGAACACTCACAGCGGTTCACTTCCCTTTTTTCCTGAGAGTTTCCCACCCTTAAACATCCCCTACCCGCCTCAGGGATTTGTGGCATATGGCCCTCACATTCCTCTTTCCCTTCCTCCATCACACACTCCACTGTTTACTCCTCCGGCTCCAGTTGGTCTACCATCCATCTTTGGAAACTCGCACATTCCGGAGGGCTCCAAAAGCCAAGATCAAGGAGATCTTGAAAACGATGAAAGCTCCTATGGATGCATCAACCCAGACTTGCTGCAATACTCAGACAATGGAGGAACACAAAGCCTTCCCGCCCAGTCAATTACAAGCGCTGGTAACTTCACCCTCAAGCAGGAAGCAGGAACTACATCTTCGTATAACCCACGGCCATTAATTCTTAACCACCCCTCGGACTTCTCAGCCAAGGCCGGAAGCCAGTGGAAGCCAACTCCGCAGTCGGTTATACAGTCCAGCATCTCAGGAAACAACACTAATGGCCCCGATCCGTTAAGTCACTACCAGTCATTTGGACTAGCTCCCTCACCAGTAAGTCCAACCCAAGCAAATTGTTAGTTTTTCATTGACGATGTTCTTTATTTTTTTTCCTTCCCTCCTGCTTCCGGGCTGTCTTTTATTGGAAAAGGTAAGCTGCTCCATTAGTTTTGAGGTGAAAGCTAACCAGTAATTAATTACGTTAAACTATGCCAAGTGTTCTCCGAGTTTGCCTCTGGCAAGGAAACACCAGTTGCTTCACCACCAACAAAAGAGAGAAAACAAGTACAAAATAGCGCAAAGAAATGAAGCTGCACCAGTGCCATGCCCATTCTTTTCTTATTAAGATGGCGGTGGTGCCAATAGGTATTTTGGGTGACTTCTGGCTGGCAGGCTACTTGATGCCACAGGCTCGAGTCTCGTTCTGACAAAGAGAGCAATGATGAGAAGAATCTTCAAGGCCTATTTTACCGGCCAGTAGTTATGGGTCATTCTTTCGAGTGATGACCACATGGCAAAAGTTTAAATGGATGGAAAAGTGGGAATTCCTCACAGAACGATCTGTCCGCCTGCAAGCTTCTCGTTCCGGTGAAGACCAAACTGTGTGCCTTGTTGCCACCACTTTCTATTCACCATCTCTGGCTCCTTTCAATCCGTTTGAACAGCCCTCATTGGACGAGCAACAGCTGCTTGGATGGAAAATAAATTGATTCTGAACCTCCGAAGCCAACCTGTGACTCGTCGGCCAATGAAGTAATACCTCTGTTAGCTTTAAGTCAAGAGCAAAATCAGTGCCCACCATATTTGTTGAAAACCACACGGAACTATATCCTTGAGAAACTGCTCCCTCCAACGGAGAAAAAGGTTCTCTGACGATAATTGTATGATTTCGGACATCATACATGAGCAAGCTCCGATTCAAGCGTACCAGTTGCCGTGCTAAAAAGAAGTGCATGTGTATTTGGGGAGTTAAGGCGGGACTTAACTGTCTGTCCTCAGCCACCAGGATGAGTTTTTTTTTGACATCATGTATGTACATGGTGTACATTCTGTGTGAAATCATTATTTATTATTATTGTTGTTAATATTATTACTTTTTGTAAAACAACTAATTTGCTTATTTACACAGGAAGAGAAAATAAGCTCAGCCATTGTTCTGAGCAGTGATCAAACCTGCGACCACCCATTTATATTGTGTAGCTCCAATGACTGTGTTAGAGGGTGCAGGCCAGCCCACCGAATCAGAGAAATGACCAAGTTCCTCTCGCACTCAACATGTGCTGTTTACACTCCCCTTAAATTCACAAGGGTAGAGGACAACTTTGGATTCTTTTGCGACCCTACAACTCCCCCGAAATTAGGCTCACCAAATCAGAGAAGCAACGAAGCTCCTCCCACATTCCACATGTATTGTTCACACTTCCCTTAAATTTTAAGGGTGGAGGAGAACCTCCAATGTTTTACAACTCTACATCTCCCCAGAAATCCATCGAGGTAGCAACAGTGCAAATAATGAATAATGGCTGCACGAGGAGAATAATTTGAAAGAACTAATTCGCTTAATCACAAGGGAAGGAGAAACCTCGGCCAGCGCGCCCCGACTGGGATTGTAACCCGGGGGCACGCAAATCTAGTGGGCAGCTTTGCCAATTGAGCTATCGGGGTGTGGGCCGACTCCAGGTATCAAGTTCCTTCCACATTCCACATGTGCTGTTCACACTTTCCATGAATTTACAAGGGTAGAGGATAACCTCGAATTCTTTAACAACCCTGCGACTCCCCCAAAATCCATCGAGGTAGGTACATTGCAAAACGTTGAATAATGAGAAGAGGAATATTTTGAAATAACTAATTCGCTTACTCACACAGGAAGGGGGAAACCTCGGCCAGTGCCCCAACCGGGAATGAAACCCGGAAGCATGCAGATTTAGTGTGTAGCATTACCGACTGAGCTATCAGGGTGTGGGCCGACTCAAGGAATCAGAGAAAAGACCAACTTCCTTCCTCATTCCATGTGTGCGGTACACACTCCCCACACTTAGAATTAGTAGAAATATTTGGGGATATCCAGTCAGAGCTTGCACCCAGATTGAGGGGTCTCCACACCACCTGCCTCCTGTCTCTGTCCTGATCCCTGTCTCCCATACATATTGGTGGGGGCGTCAGTTGAGTAATTGAACACGGCAGTTAGCTAGAACGGAGACCTTTAATTAATTTGCCAAAATTTGTGCTCCCATTGCTTATCATTACATTTAGACAGTAATTCTTGTGAACAACGCAAAGGGTGAAAACAGCAATACGGTGGTACGAACTGACACTGATGTAAGACTATGCTGAAAAGGACAACGTTTCGGTGCTCTACACCATTATTAAGTCAGTTCGCAGTGGCTTGTAGGTAAAGCATCAATCCAGGCCTACGATGCTCTTTCAATCTTCTTCTAGCATAGCTGGGAAGAGCACCATCATTACATGAAGCAATACGTGACGATCTTTCACCATCATTCGAAAAATACGATTCACAGCCCATCTGAAGCTACTCGAAGATGGATTGCTACAAGAAATAGGCTTTGATCTTCTTGTCTGCAAGGGCATCCAAGTGTCTTACTGTCTACTCCTTCCCGGGGGACTTTTACCTTTCATGAATCAGGTCAGTGTACCTTCTACCTTTGCCATTCTTTCTTAGCAGTCGGCAGGCTGCCGAGCCTCAGTTGCTGGCTGATCAGCCAAGAACTTGGTCAGTGTGCTGCCCAAAGTAATGAACAAGTGACATTCACCGCGATTCTTTTACCACCCTTGAGTATGGGTGGTGTGTTGCTAAACTCCAAGTTAATAGTAGAGTGTGCTCAGTCGCTCGCTTTTTGTTCTACCAGCCGTACTGATCAATGCGCTACACCAATCAAAAGCTGATGGTCAGAACTTTCATGGGTGTAAAAAAATTCAGAAAAGCTCACGTGTTTACGGGCCATGATGGATGAAAGACAAAATGGGGAAAGATTATAAAAGACGGGGAAGATTGTAAAGTATGTGGAGAAATCGGAGGCGGAGTCGACTTTCTTTGCGGGTGTCATCACAGTCATGCCCAAAAGATCATTGTGGTTCACAGCTGTTTCTTGCACTTTGCACGTTCAAGGCACAGGAGAAGCCGACTTGGGTAAATCGGAAAAATGTCGCTTGTAGGGTAATCCTGCGCAATTTTCCTCCTAAAAGGGCCCTGGAGGCTCGCTTGGAAAAAAGATTTATGCACCCCGTCAATGGCCACCATCCGACGAAGCTCCGACGTTAATGATGTCAGTGTTTGGCTCGCGTCAAAAAGCTTGATAGAAATCTGTCTCTCAAGCTTGTAGAAAGAATCTTTTGAACATGTTGGAGAGTACCCCACGGTGAGGTGGAACAAGATCCGCGAAGGAACTATCGGGCTGGTGGCGCATGGTCGTCATTTTTTTTCTGAGATCGACTTCTAACACGCAACTGTTGACCAAGGCAAGTACCGGTATGCCTATCTACCAACAGACTTACCTGCCTTGCGTTTGGAACAAAGCCGAGGCGTTGGTATAACACAGATCCCAGCACACGTACCAGCCGGCTTTGCTCTCACAGATTTTAGTTCATCGTTTGTGGTTGCGCTCCGCAGGCTTAGCTCTATTGTCACAGGTTTGTTGTGTTCTTCCGCAAATCCCACGGCCCAGCTCAAAACAACAGCCAAAGAATCGCGGTGATTTCTCCCAATCCAGAAAAATGTGCATGTGCGGGCATGATTCTGACGATACGTTTATAGTGGTGTACACTGTATGTTGAAGTGTTCTCGTCTGACTATGTCATGACAATTGAGATTGGCAATGCTTAGGCAGCTGTGGCCAGCCACGAGCCAGAGATGAAAGCACCTGAGCCCAACTGGGCTTAGCGAGAACAGAGAGCAGTGCTAATCCTGGATACAACGGGATGCAATTGACATATCAGAGGGAATAACTAAGAAGAACACGAAGAAGGGGCAGAGATTGGACAGACTGGTTTGAGCAAAGAGCCTGAAGCAGACTGATTTACACAGGTTATGAACTACCGTCGCAGACAACAGATAGTGATGTACATAGCAAAGATTAAAATCGGCTTAAGCTGCATTTTCAAAGTGTTTTCTTGAACAGGAGCCAAAACTCCAGTCTTCATACTGGGCCTGATTGAATTGCCCGTTTCAAAAAGAGAAAGCTCTTCGGACTTACAGATATGTTCTCATTGATTTTCTAGATGGACCAAGGCGCCAATTCTTACCAGCGCCCAAGCCACGCCTGTTCCATCACCAGCAGGTGAAGCAAAGAATTGCATTCAAGAGATGCTGCACCCTGGGCCTATATAAGGCGGTGCTACTTTGACATGAATTTTCTATAATCTTGATCAATTACCCTTTGAAATGAACCTATTCACTTTGTTCCTTTTCAAGGCGTACAAGCCGAAGTAATAATGCTAATGTTTCCCTTTGCATGCTATTTTTTGGTCCAACAAGTAGCACTGCTTCTTCACACAGTCATTGAATGCCTATTTTTATGAGTGAGAATAATTATACAGTGTTCTGATCGGAAGGAGTTCTTCTGCCTCTGCCGTGCCGACTGTTGATACTGATGGATGTGAATTCGTTGCACAGAGCTTTGCCATTAATTTTATCACCATGCACGAATTAGGTAGTGAATGGAGAAAAAGTGGCATTTTGAATGGTGGATTGCGCTTTGTGGCTGTCTTTCCTTCCTTGCTGTCTGCCGGAACGATTCCTTTTGCATGCAGAACAAAACCACCTTTCTAATGATTCTGAGAAAGTTACCATGTTGCAATGTTGACTGGGGAGAGGCTATTGGGTTAGCTGCTCCAATTTTGAAGTCGTAAGAGGATGAAAAAAAATTGCATTTTGGCGGGAGATTGTACTTTGTGGTTGTTTTTTTCCTTGCTACAAGTCTGCCAGAATTGATAAAGCCTTTTTGCATGCACAAACCGTCTTGCCAGTGATTCTGAGAAAGTAACAATGTTGCAATGCTAACTAGGCTATTGGTTAAGTTGTTCAAATTTTGAGGATACCGGGATGGGGCAGTCGAAAAAAAAAAAGGCAACTCTCGTCTGCCAATGGTACAGCAGGCTAAAGTCCTGCTCCCTCATTGAATAGGACTTGACGAGAAACTTTTCACACATGTTTTCCTCCCTTATTGAATAGTACTTGATGAGAAAAGGTTCACGCACGTGTTCAGTGGACCACTGCTGGAGCTCTATATGCTAATTCAAAGGTTCCTCTCCAGACATGATGCATGCTCGGTCTTCTCGCTTCCAGGCTGCAGGACCAAAACGTCATGGCTTGTTTTTGCTGCTTTGTTTTTGCTGAAGTCCTCAACAGAAAAACGCCAGCCATCATTGATTTCGACTTGTTCGCCATTACTTCCTGGAAATGGCATGAAAGGTTGGAAGACACCATCCCGGAGGACGGATAACAAACATAAGGCGAACACATTCACAGGCACTGGCCAACCGGAGAAAAAAATCTGGGAAGAAAGTTGAAACTTCAAAGATCAAAAGGAAAGTGAGGCATCAGTAAGGGTGAAAATTTTAATGACGGCTCCGACGGGGAATTAACCAAACCGGATTCCCCAACAAGCGTGGCTGGTGCTCTACTGAGTAACTGTTCACAAGATGACATTCGAGGTACAAATCAAGACCAGTTCGATGAAAGGGGATGGTGATTTTTGCCCCAGACATACATTTTATCACATTCGAATGTCACGCTTTTCAAGTTCTGTAACATATTGTAGGCAGTAATAAAGATCGCAATTCACGTTCCATTTGGACAAACCAATAATATGTTCAGAGGCTACAATCCCAAGCCGCAAGGGTTGGCAAGACCCCAAATATATTGCCATCACACCCGTCTTGCACGCTAGAACATCTTCAATGGAATAATATACAGGTAGGCATAACTACACAATTAAGAAGAAACTTCACAACAGACCAGAATGCAACTCAATTCGGTTGGTTGTACGCAGCAGTAAGCAGCAGACATTGTAACCTTCTAGCTGGTGCTTTTGTTGCACATTGCTAAAAAAAATAGAAAAAAATAGCATAAATTTTTGTAGAACATAACAAGAAATCTTGACAGAATTGCCCTCAGAGATTTATTAGTTCAACTTTTTCATTTCAGCTACGCCTGTGGTTCAGACTCCCGTTCTTGTGAAAGCCATTTCCCCGGGGCAAAGTGATCGCCTCAGACCTGCACGAAAATAGAAAGTTCAAGATATTCAAGCACCTCCAAGAATTACTCTGCCTAAGTCTTAAAGAGGCGTTTGGCAGAAAAAAAATAAACAGGGGAAGGAACGGAGAGGAACAAGGAACGTTAAACTTGCTTGCAGCCAGCCATATATTGTGGTGGTGCTTTGAAGATCTTAGTTGACTAAAACACGGTTCCTCTGGGAAAAAAATGCTTCAACAACAAGAGAATAGAAACATCACAAGCGCATCAGCATACCCAACCCATCGAAGTCAACGACATTTTTCTCCAAATAAAGGGAAGATTAAACGTCAAACTTAAGCTGGGCTCACAATGCAGCCATCAGATGTTTAGTTCCACCTTAAATATTTAGTCATTTATCATGGCAGCCAGCATTTTGCCATGTGGTCAGTCTTAGTCAAGCCTTAAGAAAAATCAAAGATCAAGGCTTTTGGATAAGGGAAACATGACATTTGACTGTATTTGGATAAGGGAAATATAATATTTGATTATACTGGATAAGGGAAACATGATATTCGATTACGGATTGGAGGGGTACAGCATGCCGCCTGCTTTCTTATGCCAAAAACCCTGCTTTGGAGAGGGTTAAAATGTAAGTACTTCAAACCGTGAAAAGAGAACGAAAAGAAGAAAGGTGGAGCTTAAGGAAATGCAGTTTCTTGAAATGTAACTTTACCTTTCTGCACTGTCTTCCTGTCGTCTTGGTACGCGTCTGCCTTGCCAGACAAAGATTCCGAGGCAGAGAGCACAGCTGAGCAGCTGGTCGATCAGAATGAAACAAGACAGACATGTTTAATTGCTGCATAGCCTTCAGCGGCTGTAGAGAAACACAGCTGAGTTGGAAAAGTAGCTGAAAGCTCTAGGAAAGACCGAGAGAGAGAGAGAGAGAGAGAGAGAGAGAGAGAGAGAGAGATGCTGTCCATCATACCCCTGGCTACAAAGCCACAAATGAGAAGGTAGTTCCTTGATGTAAACAGGCATCTATCTAAAGTGCTTTGTGTAAGCAAGGTACGGCATACTTGTGACAAGGTGGGCCTTTCTTTCACTGTGTATCTGCGAGAGCAGACAAGATACATTTTGCAATACCAGCTGTGTTGACCAGCATGCAATCGAATACACTGATGCACACAAGCCTCAAAATTTCACAAAAACAAGAAGTCCCTGAGAGAAAAACGTCACAGCCAACCACTCTTCCTCATGTCTGATTTTATGGGAAAAATTGTTTTCTTTCACGAGAAATGTTACCAAAGCCGAGAAAAGTTCAGATGAGAAAATATGATGTGAGCCAATCATGACAAGAGGAAAGAGTCTGCATCAGTCATTCAGCTTACCATGACAATGATCCAGGTGACTAGTTGCGTGAGTGTCACTTTCTCCAAGTAGTGCATATCCCCGACGATAAGGCACAGCGCAAGTTCAGCAAGTGTGAATAGCCTGTAGAGAAATGTCAATGGATTAGCTGGGCTAGCATAGGGGGACACGTATCTTGATTGAAGAAAATCTGATGAAGCTTAAATGCTGCGCCACGACAGATGGCATGGCAGATAGTAAGTTGACTCTGGTCTGCTAGGCGGTTGGGATGGCAGGTTCAAGTCACGGTCTTGACACGGAATTTGAGCATCATCCAACTCTCTGTAATCCATACATGTCCTCTGTGCGGTCACATCCTTTCTTCTAGCCATTCATCTTGTTAAGAGTTGACATGTTGGCCACACTTTGGAAGATGGGCTTGCGGACAGAATTCCTGTTTTGTGGTGTGACGCATTGCAAGCAAATGCACGCTTCTATCTGTCAAGAGCCATTACAGTACGTCACAGTACAAGGTCTACTCACTACCCACCAATGGTTGCTATGTTCATTTGGTTTAGTCCACACAGTGTTTCATCATGCAAACACATTCAGGTGAAGATGGCATGAAGTATTGACTATTCAGAATTTTACGTTTGTTAGTGTGAAGTACAGTCGGCTTTTCCATTTAGTCCTTACCATTTCTATTATCATCTTCATTTTTCTTTTGTTTTTTTTTCTTATGCCTGTATTGGTACAATTCCCAACAAACGTCGTTACAGGGAGGAGACTCCTCTGAGTAGCCAATACTTTGTGCGGTAAATCCCTAAGCAATGTATTTTATTGATCGGAAAACCTGAGGTAACCAAACAGATCAATGAATGATTAGAACACAAATACCCAGTGAATTCAAAACCATATCAAAATTGAGTCAATTCCTGCGTGATGTCAAAAACCAACAAAATCAACTTAGGCATTGGCACTTCTCAGACAGCAGGTTTAAATGATCAAAATTAATCAATCAGGCTCTTCTTGATTATTCTAAACCGTAAGACCTTTGGTTCGTGCCTTCGGTTTGTGCCTTTAGTCATGCTGTGCTGCCGACCAATCACGCCATGCTGTTTTTCCTTCTTCTCTATGTCTTTCACCTGTTTTCTTTTTCCCTGCTATACAGTCTTCACTCACCCACAATGGCTTTCCCTTAAACAGGGTGGTTTTCACTTGAGTGAAGCACCTTCCATCCATCTGCGGTAACCTCCGCTCGTCTACTGAAACCGAAGTTGCTCATCTCATACTGCCTGTGTTTGCCCAAAGAGAGGCGCTACACGCATCTGTTCTACTTTTCTAGGCACAAACAAATGTCAAGATCACAACATACCGCCGAAGAATTATCGATCGCACTCTTTGATGTCAGGTGATCGTTGGGCATGCAAAACCGTCAAGATACAGGCCACATTACGACATGCTGCATACTCATGATCTACAGTGACATAATTATATAGGGAAAGGATTTGCCAGAAAAGGAAAAAGGAAAGCTTTCATAACAGGGGTATGAGTGAGTGGATTTGATCTTTTCATTATACATGTAGAGCTCCTAGCTTACATGTACACTCCAAAATGGGGGGAGAAGGCCGTCGGCTGAACACTCGTGGTGAATTCAACCCAGAACCTGAAGTTCAAAGTTCAAAGTTGAAAAACAAACACTTCAAACAAGAATGTTAAAGAATACTTCCTTGATTAAGGACCTGTTCCTGATAAGCTTAGCTCCTTTTAAGGGCTTCATCAAGAGTTCAAAAGGGCACACTGATGAGTAATGAGTGATGACTCGTAGTCATGTGATAAATGTTGCCATAATATTTCCTCTCAAAAAATGGCCACTATACATTCACCCGAATGTGGCAACCCATCTTAAATCGTATCAAGATATGCGCATGAGAGGTTTTCTCAAAAGTCCGGTCTGCCAAGCCATCTCAAGCAGCTTGCGGTTGTGATTTGCATAGTCTGCGGTCTTCATTGCTATGGCTTGCGGTGCATGCGCGTGCGGTAGCATGCGGTCTACCCAGCATGCAGCATGTGATCATGGCGATCACCTGTCTCAGATAACTTTTCGGATGACCAGGCTGATTGCGTCTAGCCGGCTCGTCTCACATAACCGCAGGCCTGTGCGCACGTGCACAAGTTTTGAGACTTCGAAGTACAGTGAAATTTTCATACGATGATGTTTGTGTCCATCTGAGCTTTTCTGCACAGGGGCTCGTGGCAACCTCTAATCAAGGATTACCACTATTGGAAGAAAAAAATCTAACTGCCCAAAAATGTTTGTTGAACAAACCAATATATGCCCAGCACATGCCGAAATGAGCTACCTAGCTACGAAGGGG
>JAOWAR010150543.1:0-18534 GCA_028571005.1 Clathrina lutea
CTGTCTTTCTGTCTGTCTCCAAATCTGACCTTCTCTTGCCCTCTCTCTTTCTTTCTCTCTCTCTCTCTCTCTCTCTCTCTCTCTCTCTCCGTTTTCTTCCTGAGCCTGGAGGACGGGGTTTTCCTGTGGCTGTCAAACGACTCCACAGCCAATCCTCCAGCATAGGCAGGAGGAAGATGCAGAAGGAAGCAGAGCTGCTAGGAAGGTTTGACCATAGCAACGTGATCAGACTCCTGGGAGTGATCACTGGAGAACAATCCGTGAGCATCTATGAGAATTTTCTGATGATGTAATCCAACAGAAATGCTGCTTGTCCGTCCTCCACAGGGTCCGAATCAGGAAGCACCAGTACATGGTCAGCAGTACAGGGTTGGTTGTGTGAAATGGGTTGCTTTGCCGTGCAGTCATCATGATCGACGCATAGCGAAGCTTGGTACCTTTGTCCTCACTCCTTCCGAATGGCTAGGCATAAACCCTACATGCCCTTGATCGATTGCGACTGATCCTCAACTTCGTGTGCACTGCGATGAAGGCTGCATGGTTGGAACTTTCCTGATTCGCTCTGGCTCACTCAGCTTTTTCAAAATGATAAACGTCAATCATTGCCCATATTTGTGCATTCCATACATCTAGCTTGGCACAAAAAACTCTTTCGTCTTTTATATAGAATAATTATTCTAGAAACAGGACAAAACAATTTTACACCGAGCTAGAAGTAAGAAGCGCACACATAAGGCAGTGCTCAACGCACGCGTGTGCGAAAATCATTGTGAAGAAGGTTGAGTGAGCCAGAGCGAGTTAGGAAAGTGCTTAGCATGCAACCTTCGTCACAGTGAATGTGGAGTTGAGGCCGTATTGCGATCGATTGATCGATGGTAGGTTTTATGCCAAGCTATTCGGAAGAAGCGAAAACGAAAGTGCCATTTATCTCTACGCATCGATCAGGATGACAGCACGGCAAAGCAAACCATTTGATACCAACAACATTATACTGCTGACCGCGGCCAGTACATCAGTTTTTTACTTTACCCCGTCTAGAGAAGCTTAAGGTTCTGCTAAAGGCAAAAGTTGACCTCTCTGATTTTCTTAAACCTAATCTAAAGGAAAGCTATTGGGCTCAAACTTAGGGAAAAATGAGTTTCAAGTACCTTGTGAAGTAGCCGCAGTTTAAAATTTTACCAGTTTTTGTTCAAAAATCATTTCTGTGAAAAATTGGGCACATGACGAAAATGACCAGTGACGTGCGCTTGATACGCTCGCGTACACTGGCAATTGATAGCAAGTTGGGTTTTCTTATACCATTCCTGGGGCAGCTACGCGCATGCCCTCGCGGTTGAGTCATTTTTTTGTGACTTCAATTCAATTTCGCTGTTCATGTAGCAACTTGCGAAATGAAAGCGGTACTGGACGACAATTGACGGTGTAATCGAGGTCCCATCTGATCTCCCCTGATGGACCCCCAATAGCATGACTTGCTGGTGAACTTCCCTCGTCAGTTTGGGCACTTGGAAAGCAATTTTAAAGGGACATTTCTGCACTGCATGAAGCTTGATTTTTCCAATAAGTTTGAGTTGAGCTCGCTACAACTTGCTGCGCTTGGCATTGAAATAACGCCATATCCGGGCAAAATGGACGGACTGCAGGACATGGAGGTGTCCCTTTTATAGACCCCTTTTCCAAATTATTGTCTGGGTTCGTTAGGGGGAATCAAACTTGTTGTCATGCAGACTGCCGTGCATTTCGATCGTGAGCTGGTTCTCTGCCTCCGTGCACAAATAAAAGAAATGTGTGCGCAACATGGAGAATTCAACATTTTCCGTGACAATAACCTCTCCAACGCTGGTAGATAGCTGCTGTTCACCATGATGACGGACCAAAGTTTTGTATCATTAGCAACACTGTTGTCTGCGGAAATAACATTGTTTCTAGCGACGTTTCCGCATCCCTTGGTGGTGTTCCAAAGTCTATGAGAAGGCTCAAGCCTACGGCCATCTGTCTTTGCATTGAAGCTTGCACTTCTCACGGTGCGCACTCTTCCCAATGAAAGCCGTTGGCTGGCTGTAGACTGGGCTATAGTGGAAAGCCGTCCTGGTTTGGACCTCAAACGAAGGACGAGGCTTATGAAGCGGAGAGAAGGAGGCTGCTGGAAAAGATTTCTGACCTCGAGGATACGACCTTTGGGCCCCGATTCATGCAATGTTGTCCCTGAAGGACTCTCATGCAGTTGCTCCTCTACATTGGCCTGGACAAGCCCTGGACAGCCCGAGGAAAGAGGAATTGGGAGCTCAAGATCCATTTCTGAGAAACAGAACAGTGCTGGAAGGAAGAAGCATCTGTCTCTGATGGACCTGAGCTGCTATTGATCATGATGTGCCTACGTTTGGGGAGACGGGGAGATTTTAGCCAAGACTCTTGCCTATAAGTTTGGAGTCTCTGCTCCCATGATCCCTTGCACAAGCAACAAGTGGATTAAATGGAACGACGATCCGACTACTGCCAATCCCAACCATCTTAGAGTATCCCAACCGCAACGAAGTATCCACCAGACAGCACACGCACGCTACGAGAGCATGAGATCGATAGCAAGAACAAGAAAACCAAAATCCAAATGCTGCAGGTTGCAAAACGAAAGTGGCAAGCCAGAACAAAAAGACAAGCACAAAAACAGCACACATGGTGCGCAAGAGCTCAGGAGCTCTCTCGGACTCGCACCCAGACACTACCTGGGTTCATCCTCGAACCCAGTTACATAACAACTCCCCCCCGTCACGAGACCGGGTGTCCATGCGAGGAAAAACAAACAAAGAAAACAAAGGTCGAAATATGGTTAAAATGGGACAGAACAATCCAACACTTAATGGTATAAATGGTAGTCTTGAAATCTCTCAGGTGATTGAATGTTTCTCTGCGGATGAGCAGGAGCAGGAGGATCAACTGGCGCCAGATCAGCTGCAGCACACACGTCATTGTACAGGGCGATCAGGGCCAGACCACAGCTGGCCGACTTGCGGTGTGAATGCAGGGACCGACGCTGAGACAGCTGCAGGTGGGCCAATCACAACTGGCTGAAACAGACAAGGAACAGATGAGCATGGTTTGAGTCGGTTGACGTGTACAACTTGGTGAACATTCGTTGCCAGGTTTGAAATGTGGTAATAGACATGGCCAAGACGCTCTGCGACGCGACACTGGCCACGCCACGGTCGGTGCAACTTGCTCAACTCGCCTGGACGAATTGCAGGGTAGAGCAGCCAGACCAAATCGTTCGCTTCATATGGGGACCATGGCCCTGAATTTTAGCCGAATGTTGGCCGGCAGAGATTGGAAGGTGAGCTAATGCCTTTCAGCCAAATGCTCATCCACCGGCATCGTTCAGCTTCTGTCCAATTGTTGAGCTCCGCGTAGCTTAAGAAGGAGGTGGGATATGCGTCCCAACCCTCTCCACACTACCCCGGCAGAGAACAACTCTGGAATGGCCGCAGGCCAGTTTGCCATGTCTGAATAGATACTAAGGAAAGCCTGAAATCCTGTTCGCTGCGCCAGCTAGTAACAGATGGTCTGACTGCTGCCAATCCCAACCATCTCAGAGTATCCCAACCCCAACAAAGTATCCGCCAGACAGAACATGCACGCTACAAGGCACCTCTCGATAGCATGAGATCGATAGCAAGAACACGCAAACCAAAAGCCAAATGCTGGAAGTTGCAAAACGAATGTAGCAAGCCCGAACAAAGAGACAAACACAAAAACAGCACACGTGGTGTGCAAGAGCTCAGGAGCTCTCTCGGACTCGCACCCAGACACTACCTGGGTTCGAACTCGAACCCAGTTACATTACATGACTTCCTACATCTCCGACCATGTCTCTTCCCTCTTTGGCCATCATGGGATAAGGCTGCGCCACCTTGTTGAATTCTTTCAAGGAAGCCTATCGTGACACCTTTGCCATTGATGACGCCACCAAATAAAATTTAAAAAAAAATACGTACAGTATCCACACAAAAAAGTAAACAAAAATTGTCTTTCAATGTCAGCATGTCAGCTCTGTTTTTTTTTTCTTTAAGAAAAAACTTCGAATGTTGTTTTGCTGTGTCAGGGACTCTAGCTGTGCTCAGCTGAAATGACACTTCAAGTTCCTTTAAGCAGAGCTGTGACACTCAGGAAAGAGATGTTTTTGTTTGTTTTTCTAATCCAATGAGGTCAAGGAGTGTTTTGTCACTGTGCATATTACGTTAGGAAACACAGAGAAATGCATAAGCTCTAGTACAAGTCCTCAACCAAGTCAGTGATCCTGCCTGATGAAGTTTGATTGACATGGCACCTGATGTACTGTATATCCACTAAGCTGAGCTACAAATCTAGCGATGGAGTACTCTTAACATGAAGAAGTATGGATGTGGAGCAAGTTTAGGTAATTGAAACAGCGACAAGTAACGCCTCGCGAAAATGAAATAACTGCGTGGATTCAGTGGCAGCCTCCACCTTCACTTCTAGATGTCAACCGTTGTGCGGGCACTTTGTACCTTGTTGAACCGATCGAGCTCTTCCTCTGGGCATTTGGGTCATCAGGATAGAAGATGTTCTAAACAATGGGTCAAAGAAATACAAAGAAGCCGGTTACCAATATGTGCGAAAAATGGAGACGAATTGCCTCGGTGATGTTAACCACCCCAAGGGAAGAAGACAGAAAAAGAAAGCATTTTGATGAGTAGAGTGTGGTCTTTCGTCTAATCTACTGTGAGAAAGATTGGAGAAAAACAGCATAACTAGTGTAAGGATGGGTGTATGATCAACTACACTGCTATTTGGTAAAGATGGTTCTTTTGACATGCACTTTGAAGAGTGAAACGGATCTGACTAAAGCAAATTGAGTCGGTGTTCATCCTTTGCAAAGCGTGCTCCTCTCTACCATTGATGTCGTCTGCCATTTCACCACCGGCGCACACTGAATGATCAACCAATGTCCCCCCTACCTCGTACTCAGGCCATACTTTGGAAAAGGGTCTATTAATATGGCCGACGGTCTGTGGCTATTATATTGTTGCCAGGGGACCCCACTTGAAGGGTCCGACCGACGGCGGCACTCAATTGACAAGACGAGCTTTCGGCAGGATGTTTTCGACGCCAATGTGGTCTCCATCGGTTTTTAAGAACATAGCAGAAGTATATTCAGGATTGCCATGAAACTTTCACTGAAGGTACATTCCCTACGGTGAAAGAAAGAAAGCTGTGCGTGGGGACATTGAATTTCTACCTAGATTGTCCTCAATTGGATTTTTTTGTGATTTCAACAAATCTGCAATGATCTCTGTAAGGAAACGGAGATCGACTGTTTCCACGCGCAGAGTTGTGCGTATTGGTCTGTCTTCTCCGTCTGTCGAAACAACTTACCGTCAGACAAAGTTGTTCTACCTTCCCCGCCAAAAGTGATGTTTGAACTCTCCACCATATTGTTGCCTAGCAATGGTGAATCACATGACTGATTGTGGTGATGAGATTCTGACGGTGGGAACATTCATTCTACCAAGTTTGATGAGGCTAGCACAACTGAAAGTGCAATTTTCCAGCGGGGTAAGAAAAGCCTTCAGCAGAGCCTTTAAGGATGAATTTTTGCTGTGACCCAGCTCCACCTCCCATGCCAATGGCCACTGAATACGGCATAGGAGTTACTCCCGATGATTGTTGCCCAAGCTTGTCCCCAATAAGTCAATGTGTTCTCCCTCTTACACTTGTACTTTCCAACTTTCTTTTCTTGATCTCTACAAAGTTGTCCATTTGGAAGAAGAGATGCCTCTCGTCTGTTAGGTGATTTCATGCCTCAGGTTCGAGTACCGGTCTCAGCATGAATTTGAGCATTATATAAATAACAATAGTCAGTTTTCCTTCAAAGTTATTCAATAAGTCGTGATTGAATTTTCAATGCGTTCTCTGCCGGCATCAGGTAGAGCTCGTTCTCGAGTGGATGGACGGAGGAAATCTACTGAATTATCTGCGGCGAATCAAACCAGGGTGAGACAAATCACTGCATTTTAGGCAAAGAAAGCCCCACGTTGGATTGCTATTATGATTCATCATCATATCCTGAGTTCAAAAGGGGGTATATAATCCATTATTTTCACAGTGGAGGGCTTGTTAAGGCCACATTGGTAACTGCAATCAATTAAGTCGAAGACACTAAAAGTTGAAAAAAATTAAAAGAAAAACTTTTTACGGGTTGTGGGATGGCTGGGGGGGCAGGTCAATGCTGAGCGGAGGGGAATGAAGGAATTTTTTCATGCACAAATGATAACCAGCTCAATGTGTCGTTTGAACAGACCAGCCCTAGTTACGGCACTCTAGGCAGGTGACAAAATCGGGTATGTTACATAATTGACTGGCGTCTGTGTGCTATTCAGTTTTCGCACGTTGCTGGAGAGCACAACGCTCTAAAAGTCAGTTTGTACGTTCATGTGGCAACACGTTTTCAAAATTTACTTCCTGGACTTGATTTCAACAAACAATTTTTTAAGATTCATTCAGTCTCTTCAACTTGAAGTCTGTTTTTTTTTTATCTTCATGTCATTTTCCTCAACTGTCACGGGTAGGAAGAACCCAAACACGACCAAGTGCACCAATTGGAGGCTAGGCCAATTTTTTGTTAGCAAATTTGATCTCTCATCTTTCAAATTAGCTCCTGACTTCCTGAGTAATCCCCTCCTCTATTTTGAGTAGATGCATGTAGGATTGCCAAGATTTTGCTGTGATAGAGTTGAGAAAATGGCGTGGCTGCTGTTGATGCTGTCATCATTGCTGTTCTTCAAATGTAGCATTCTAGCTCATAAAACTGTAACCCTTGAAATTTCATAAGCAAAAACATTCGTAGACTTAGGTGAAGGCCCTTGTGTAAGCATCAAATTTTCATAACTTTGTAATCATTAGTATAACTCTGCAGTGGCGGCAAAGCAATAGTTGATACCCACAGGTCTTCGCTGCAGCTTGGCTGCTGCGCCCAGACAATAATTTAGTACATTTATCCTTCACTGGGGTTAGCAATTTGGTAGATCTTTGTCTATGAGGTTGTGACACGTAGATTGTGATCAAGTTTTAGTAGGTTATGAAATTTTAGGAAGTTTTCTGAATAACGAATTTTTTTAGCATCAGCATCGAATGGTCTGATTAGTTAACTTCTCTTCGATTCGGTACCATTCGCCGAAAAGTTCCAACGCCCGGCCTTACCCTTGAGACAAGGAAGACTAGAAATGTATTGATAGTTAATACGCTAATGATTCTTTTGTTGTTTCAAATTTCGTCTTCTTCTTCTTCTTCCTTTTTGCTCCGACAACACCAACACCATCAGGCCAGCCTGCTCAACGTGAGTTTGTAGCATTTCAAGTTATTCGTGTCGGTTTGCTTGCCCTTGCATAGTATCAAGCATCACATCCACCACGGATTGAAGAATTTAGGCATTGTTGTATCTGGGAGTAAAGGCAGAACCATGGTTGTGTCTCGTGGCATGGATGAATCTGGAGGCCTCCAAGTATATTTAGCGATGCATTTACGGACTTCCACAGTTCGTTGGGTTGGGGAACTGCAAGTTCAAAATCCTTCGGCTTAGTCTAGCACAATACTCTAAAACTTTGGATAATGAAACATTTTGTTTCTTCCTATAGCCCATTGAATCCCCTTGGATCAAGCTGTTCCTGTTAACGAAAAGATCAACACATTGAAAGACATATTTGGCAATAACTAAGGCATTTGG
Organism: Clathrina lutea; assembly: GCA_028571005.1. Classification (NCBI taxonomy): domain Eukaryota; kingdom Metazoa; phylum Porifera; class Calcarea; order Clathrinida; family Clathrinidae; genus Clathrina; species Clathrina lutea. The sequence goes on from JAOWAR010150543.1 coordinate 7,739, forward strand.
CGTATGGTAATTCTTCTGGCAATTTGAGACTGAAAATATCAATACATATTTCTGTTCTTGAATTATTGAAATTGCTGTATTGAAAAGTTGAACATCAATGTAGTAGCTGATTCAGGGCCCAACAGTAAAATCTTCCGGGTGCACGACTTGCCACATTCTGAGTGCAGGTCTTTGAGCTTCTAGCTTTTTGCCAATGTCATCTGCTAAGGCTGACCGTTTTGCCATTGGTGCTGCAAGCTCGGAGAGTCTTTACAGCAGTCTCTTATGTTTTAGGATCACATCATCCATGAGAGACATCGTTCTAGTTGAAATTGAATGCTCTAGAAAATGCAGAGGAAATTGCATACAAGCGATGTAATGGAAACATTTTTTCTTCCTGTGTTGACAAAGTGTGCAGATATGGAGAAAAGGTCCGCACATGCGTGGGGATTGTTAATACTTTTAAGGCACAAGGCATTCCACCGCATGACATAAAGGATGGGAAGTTTTACATTTGTTTTGATTTATTGGAGGAATTTACTTCCCTTCGTTCTCTTTTAAACACAGCAAATGGGAAAAAAAGAGCTTTACTTCCCCCTGGATGGATATCTCCGGAAACCCCAGGTATGAGGCATGAGAGATATTGGAATCTAGCTTCAATGAAATACTCTTTGCTTCATGTGGCTTAGAAATCGTTTCATACGTGTGCCCTATGTTAATTTTATTTTGCCATCTTCGAGTTGAGAAGTTGATTGTGTATGAAGTGATATGCTGCCTGGTATTTTCTTCAGAGCTCAAGCCATACAGATACATGCATGGTAAACGTGCAGTTAGTTTAAGGTATTCTTAACTTACATGTATGTCCATGATCCAACACCACACGACAAGCAGTTGGCTATCAGCGCTTGGAGGGGCTTTGGCAAATAATGTAAAGCTGAACTGTGCGAGACACTGGCACTACTGTGCCAGACCCGTGCTTGGCGCTGCTGCGCCTGAGGATGTGCGAGACTTTGGCACTGCTATGTCCATCCTAAGCTTGGCACTGCTGCACCGGAGGGTGTGCTTGACGCTTGCATTGCTGTACCCAATCCGTGCTTGGCGCTGCTGCAACAGAGGGTATGGTTGGCACTGGCCGTGCTGTGCCTATGAATCCAACACTTTGCTATGAGCCATGCTTCCCACAAACCCTCCCAAAATAACAGCGAGCAAGCATTTGAACAGCCAACCAGCCAGGGCAGAATAACACAATGGTAGAATATGCAAGTGTGTGCATGTTTGTGTGGTGGTGAGTGTCCATGTGCAAGTCTGCTAGAGTGGGCAGGGGAAATAAGTGCCGAAGCCCACTGACCAAGCCGTGTCGTTGAACATCTCGATGTCTGGTGAGTGCGTCCTCGAATAGTTGGGAATTAGGGTCTGGCCGTTCTAGGAAGGCAGGAAGTCTGGCCACCAGGCAATATCTGTGTGTGCCTCGGGTGAGAAAATCAAGGTAGAGCCCAAAGGCCGGGCTGTCGAGTTGGGGTTGATAGGCCGGCGTAAAAAGGTGCACCTGGGCGGCATGACCTTGGCTGCAAAGGCAAGTGACCCAGTGAGGGACAGGAGCTCATGCTTGATGCTGGAGTGGTTTGTGCCCCACTCTTACAAGGCAGCTCATAGGGCCTCAAGCTTGTCATCTGGAAAGGACATAGTCCAAGCGACGGACTCAAACCGAATCCCAAGCAGCTTGATGGCTGTAGAGGGGCCAGCAACCTCATCCGGACTGCCTTATACTGGAATGGAGGGCGGGAAAACAGCAAGGGTGGTGGCTTTTCAGATAGCTGCCGTTGACTTGGGCAGGACAGGCTCTGGAGGAGCAACTGTTAAGAAGTCGATTGAAGAAGGTTGCAGGACTTTTTAGATCTCACTCTCATGATCAACTCAAACAAGGTTAAGAACAGTAGTTCTTAGGACGCGAAGTGAGAATTGAAAAGGATGGTGTTAAATTAGAAGATGTTTCGGTGTCAACGCCAACACCAGTCCATCTGGTGCTGAGTCAGGACGTCGACTAGCGGAGTGTTTTATGGGGAAAGTGTGCATTATCCACTTGTGGGTGCAAAGTGTTGCAGTTGCTATGTGAGGTGATAAAAATGTGCATTTGGTTGGAGTCAGTTTCTATTGTGTGCATAGTATGATTTGTCGGTGTTCACTGCATGCGTTAGTAACTATGGTGAGCGAGTACTGCGTGCGTTCTAGGTGTGTTGCTGCATGCATGTACAGATTATGAGTATAACAAGTGGGGGAGGTACAAGTGTGCCAAAGCATAGCCTTGAATCAAGGAGAAAATAATAGTCAGACGAGAAAGCCAGTTCCCAGGTGTTCTTCACGGCGATTTCCAACTATCTTTGACCGCCTTCTCGGCCGTGTACAGCGTTGTTCAGCGCCCAAAGAAAGCTTTTTAGGGTTTTACGATATGTTCTCTTGGCCATGCCATGTGACAATTTTGCGCTTTCGGCTTGCCAGACGCAGCAGGCAACGGCAAAGTTGGCTTGCTGAGCGCGTTTTGGGAAAATTTGTATACAAGGCAATGGAGGCAGGACGCTTGTGAAGGGAGATGCGGGTGCGTTTTTCTTCGACCCTGTTCCGCTACTTTTACTGAAGGTTAGAATGTGTCAAACGAAGGCTCTCCGTCGTGGAGGAAAGATTTGTGTGACCACCGTGTGTGCGAGTTCGCATCGCTTCAAACGAAATAAAAAAAGAAACCCCACGTTCATTTCATATGGACACCAAGTGGCGCTGGGAAGAGAAGCTTTTTTTTGCGCCCGGCCAGGCTGATGTATGTGATGACATCGCATTGCTGGCGATGTGATTTTGTGCTGTGGCCACGTGCTCGCGGGCACGGTCTTGAAGCCTGCGTTGCGCCATTCCGATGTATGTTTGGCCACAGATAGTACACGCGGCCCCAATGACAACAAAGGAACGGTGGCAGATGCCAGGTACCGGGCAGGTTTTGCTCCTGCATGACTTGGTCTGGCTGGCGGATGTCGGTCTTGCCAGTTCCCTTATTGTGAGGCCGCACCGGTTGGTCGGTCTCGCCAGTATGTTGTGTTTTGTTAGTAATTGCTTGCTGTTGTGGTCGAGCTTGTCGTGACTGAATGGTATGTTGAATGTGAAAATTGTTGGTTTTGTTGGGGGCTGTTTTCATCGTCGTGGCTGTGGTTGGGTCCAGTCTTTCGGGTAATCGTTGCATAACAGCTTTGTTTTTGTGGCGCAAAGAGCTTCCCTCCTGTGGTCTGCCGAGGAGAAGAGCTCGGTTCGGCAAAACTCGTTGTTGACAACGGCTCCTTTAATGAGCTTGGATGGTGGGAGTGGAAATTCAGTGTAATGTCCTTCGCTGCCGGTTTAGTGTAGAGTTTGTAGTGTATGTTCCTGTCGCTGTCGACGTTGAGTTTGATGTCAAGTATGTGCAAGTGTCCGTCAGTGTTGGGTGTTGTCATCTCAAACTTGACCGTTGAGTGTTGTTTGTTCAGGTGTGTCAGTGTTTTGTTGGCGCGTTCAATGTTGGTTGTCACAGTTCCAACGTCATCGACGTACCGTTCGTAAATAGTCAGTCGTTGACGCCGAAACGTGTTCTAATTTAACACCATCCTTTTCATTTGTCTCTTCGCGTCCTAAGAAATACTGTTCTTAACCTTGTTTGTGAAGAAGTCGTCCAGGTAGTGCAGTAACTTTAGACATCAACACACCATGGCCATTGTGTGCCACCGTTTTGGCGGCATCATCGACAGTGATGTAGGAAAGGCTGAACTCCTCGTGGTTGATTCAGTTGTTCACACTTGTGCCATGAGGAGCAGAAAGGTGCTGTTTGGAAGAGAATGAGCCTCCTAGTTAGGAGCACTGTTAGACTCCTTCATTTTTACATTGTGTGGGTTGCGGGGCGACGGCTGCCATTTTTATTTTGTTTTTTCCTGCGCTCTCGTGCATGTGGTGTTGCCTTTTGATTCTTGCCTGATCATGTTGATCAATGTTGATGCACAAGTGTCTGAAGCCTGAAAGACTTCTTGTTTACGAATACGTCGTAACAGTGCAAAATCGTATGATTCCCACGTCCGAATTAGGAACCACACCAAGGCCAGAACACTGGAGTGTGGTGGTAGGTGGGTCCCCGAAAGGACTAGCCGTGCATCCAAGCCTGACCTCCTCGTCTAGTGCCGACTGTATGGCGTCTGGAACTCGGCGGCTGAGGGCAGATTAGGAACCACTGTGTCGTAGCGTGCACTGTGAAAGGCAATGGCCATTCCGTGCTGCAAGTTTGAAAGCAGATGTTCAACAAACACATGGTTGGCTGGTTTTGAAGTTCGAGGTGAAGGAGTTCGATATTAACTGGGGTGCCTAGTTGGCCGTTGATGTAGGGGCAACCAGATGTTACTGGGGGTGCAGCGGCGTCCTGGCTTGGCTCTGTGCGATCCCAAGCAGAAGCAGCAGTGGATGTAGGTGCGCGCCTTGACCTGACAACCCTTCGATTAGTTGAAGTTGCTGCAGATGTTGTCCCGGTCGACTGTCTGCGTGAACTGTTACAAGGATGCTTTGGATTCCTGGGCTGATCGAAGGGGTTGTTTGCACCGCTGGTGGGAAAAGGCGACATCTGAAGGGAATGCCATGGAGCTGGATGGACGGATGCCCCGGTCCGTGAAACACTAGGTGAACAGGTCCATGCCGTGTTGATTCCAGTGGAGGGTCGGTTTGCTGGCGGTTAGCTGCCTGAAGCGAGAGTCATATTTCACGATGGCAGGGAAGGCGTAGCGATAGGCTGAGGCCAATATCAACCCTTGGTAGACAATAAGCTCCTCTGCCTGTGCTGGATTAAAATGGATGTGTGCAGCGGCGAACACCGTCCATATATCAAGCCATTGGTGCAGGTCAAGGACGCAATGACGTGCGCCTGGGAAGGTCGTGACTGTCAACATTTCGCCATCGCCCTCATTTTCTGGCAGGGTTATGATGCGGACCTTCTTGGAAGGGGGCTCAGCTGTTTCGCTTGTCGGAAGCAGTGTGAAAAGGTCTATGAATGAGCCCTGGCGACTATTATTCATGACAGAATGAGGTAGGTGGGAACAGAAACGAGGACACTCATTGGACAATGGTGCTGACGGCGGCTGAACCAGCGTGACGCTTAGGTCCTGCTGGTCATGACCCTGCTAAGATGGCAAGGGCGTGCTGGTGCTCATTGGGCGCCAGGTAAGGGCGCCGAGTGGTTGTTGGCTGCCTGCCCTGATACTGCCTGGGGCAAACAGGCTGACTGAACAGCAAATGAAATCAGCCCCATTGGCATCCGGAGTTCCACTGGCGAAAAAACATTGGATGCTGGAGGCTCGCTGGTACGCATAGTAGGTCCCACACACTTAGCGCGTCCCAGTAACCGCCAGGTGCTGAGCGAACAAGGTGAGCAACAGAGCCTCATCAGAGAGTTGGTGAATAGCCTGAGGTGAAATAAAGTTCCCGGCAGAAGTTTCGGCTGCAGACTGGGTGCCGTTGTGCATTGCAACGTTGCAAGAAAATTTCAGATGGGAGAAATTGAGAGGAACAAATATAAGTTTCGAAATTGAGAGGAACAGATACAAGTTGCGACCTCGAATGCAACGGGTCAGGAAAGAAATGCTCGCACATGCGCTTGATTGCTGGTAGCTGTGGTTTTGGCTCATAGCAAAAATTGTGAATCATAGGAACACAAGGTGACACAAGTGCAAATGAGAGCCTCGGATAAAGGAAAGATAGATACCGAATCCCGACCTGTGCAGCAAAGCGCCTAGCCAGACGAGAGTCGCGGTCGCAACTGCCAGACCAATTCGCGGGTTCAAAAGAAAACGGCTTCAACTCTAGCTGTGCTCCTCTCGCCTGACACCAGGGACGGGTCTGAGAAAGCAGAAGAGTAGGGATAGATTAGAAAGACAAGCAGACGAGGAGGCAGCAGCATCAGCAGTCACAGCAGGCGCGCCTAAGGCAGCGGCAACAGCTGCAGCTGGAGCACGAAAGTAGTAATTTCAGACAGAAAGTATAGATAAGTAAGCGAGAGCCTCGGAAAAAGGAAAGATAGATACCGACTCCCGACCTGCGCGGCAAAGTGCAAAGTTAGCTATGTTTCAAAGTGCTCAAAAGAGCATTATTACACACCAGGATTTTAAGCACAAGGATCTTATGCAGTTTTCAAACTTGAAATGCGCTATTCTTAGAACTACTCATTTGCTTTGCTGAAGAGAATTTTTGCTGGACCAGAATCAACTTGTAGTGTGTGCTGTACTAGTCCTCCAGTACTTAATATGCAACCCCAAAAGAACACAAGAAATGTGTGGTGCGAGACTAAAAGGAAACTGCATCCCATAGTGATGGCAATTCTTCAACTATTTTCTAGGTTTGGAGAGGAAAGAACACGGTGAAAATGGCAGGTATCAATACGAACAGCTAGGGTTATATGTGAAAGTTACAGAAAACCGAACATCTCACATAACCAGGACACATTGCCAGACATCGATGCATGTGACATATTGCTCACTTGCAAAAAACCCACCACTGTAACGTGAAGCAGAAGGGGGTTGAAGTGCAGTGGAGTTTTCACTGTCAGAATGTCGACCATAGAACTAGACCAGCGTATGTTGATGCAGCTCGATGTTTTCCATTTAGTTTATTTGAAATCTTTTTTTTTGTTTTTAAATTTTGCAGGAAAGTACGCTCTCCCTGGCCCTAATGGTAAGCTATTGAAAATGTTAGATACAGGCTGAAAACCAGACCCTGATATCTTTTTGTTTGGCAGAGTTATCAGAAAAAGAAATGGCAAGACAAATTTGTTGACATTTAGCGCTATGACAGTTCAAGCTAGTATTAAGTGATGGACATGCGCTTTCTGCTGGCAAAAGGCTGGGGTATAGGCAGAAAGGCATTTCTCTTTTTTTTTTTGTTCTTGGCTTTCTTGCCTTTCAGCCGCTTTGAAGCTTGCCTGCCTATTTTTCCTCTCAACCAAGATTCTCCAAGCTTTCCTGACCGGGAGCTTTGAATTCTTTTCTCTCTTTTCTTCAGGGGGGGGGGGGGTAAGGTACTTTATTTTTAGCAACTTAGGGGCTTGCCTGCCTGTTGTCTTTTCAAAAAATGCCTCCCTCACCGTGCCCGACTTCTCAACAGGCAGCCTCCCATAGTTCTACAGCGACCAGGGACAGCTCCGTGAGCGGGTCATCTGTGCGATCTGGCCCTTCCTGTCCCCCCCTCCAGGCTTTCCAGCCAGGCCCTCATTGGGCAATCCTTCCACCAGCGGCTCCAGGTCCGCTCATGAGTCACGTCTGGCGGGCGCTATCTAGCAAAGCCGCCATTCTTACTTCCCCTCCCATTCGCCGGTTCACCAAAAGACCAACTTTTCGCCGTCTCTGTCCCCCACTCGTAGACGGCATCAAAGGGTGTTTGTCTGCAACTTGGACAACGAGGGCTCGTCGTTTCTGACACTCCATGACAATCACAACGAGGGTCAAAACAAGTTCCGGCTGCTGGTGCCTATGGCCGACCACGATCCAACGCCGCACACCCATCTACGAGCCACTTCCTCACTAGAATGGATATCTCAATCTCGGCATAAATGAGCGGCGCCAACCGTCGGACCTACGAGGTCGGCCAGGCTTCCTTTGCTCAATTTGGTCGACACCACCTGGAGGCAGTCCCTGCACTGTCAGCCACTCTGCCCGTTTGTGTCTCACCTTAAGCCGAAGCAGAGTTTAGCCCAGCTAACATCCAGACGTATATCGCCGGTGTACGACACCTCCATCTGTGCAGTGGTGCGTCACTCGCCCCGTTTTGCTCTGAGCGTCTGTCTGCGGTCCTGGTGGGTATGCAGCGGACATGTTCACAGCTGAGGCACCAACTGGAACGTGGGCTGGCCTCCATAAGGCAGTTTGCAAGCGTCATGCAACAGTTATTCCAACACCGAGTTCTGCCAGCAACGAATCGCTTGATGCTGTGGTCCGGCATGACCCTTGGTTACTTCGGCTTCTGACGGGCCTCCAAATACACCACACACTCAGAGTGGAGCTGTTGCCCGCCACAAACACTCCAGCGGCAGCAGGTCTCTGTGAGGGCAGGCCATATGGTAGTCCACTGACTCCCCTGCCGGGCCACTGTATGAGTTTACAACAGGACAGTTCCTCGCCCTGAGTGAGTTGAACTGGCGGTTGAAGCGCTGGAGTAATGAACGTCTTACCAGCCACTGCCTGCGCATCAGAGCTCTCACTACTGCTGCCGAAGCCAGGCTATCGAATTGGAAGGTGCGTCAGTGCGGACGGTTGTCTAGCGACGCGTAACTCACGTAAATTCATGCCAATGGGCGCTGCATGAAGGATGTGGCACGGCAGATCAGTCATCTGTGACAGTTACTCTTCTAGTTTCGAGTAAAATATCTATGCAGGTCACCGCTTCACTCGCTGGCACTGGCTCACCGCCGTCACCTTTGACGGGCAGTGAGTTGAAGAATGCACCGGCGAAGGCACCTCAAGGCACAGCTCAGCGCAAGTCAGCGATGCCAAACGGGGAGGAAGCCAGACGTCGACTGGAACCGTCACAGCTTTCTTCACCGGCGATTATCGTCCTGGAAGATGCCTCATGCACACGTCCAGCGTTTCCATCAGCTCACCCTGGATGGAGACGTGGAGCAGACACCAGAGGGCCAGCCACAGAGCTTCTGGATCCATGGAGTCAGAGGTACACTGTCTGTTGGGGGAACACGTGGCAGCCAGCATGTGACGAACATGCCGCGTGGGTTGGTCAACCTACCAAGCCACGATCAGGGCTGGGTAGAGGTGCCAGCCACAGTACAAGGGTTGTGCATGTTTACTGCTTTGCAAAGCAGAGCCAGACACACAGAAGAGATGGCTCAGTTCTGCGTGGCTGCAGTACAGCACGAGCACCTTCAACGGGGAGCTAACATTGGTGTGCTCCAGTCTCCAAGGCTCGTGGGAACTCTACACGGCCTGTGCCGATGCCATGCTCAACCAGAGGTGGTCACTGTGGACCAGCTGAACCGCTGAAAGACGCAGCCAAGCATGATCGCTCTGCCAGCCCAGGATTGCCTGATACTGTGGGCTGCCATATGCACTACCTGCTACGGCCTCCTGCGGGTCGCGGAGTACACTAGCCCAAGGGCCTGAGGCCATAACATCGCAAGCAGCCTGACTCGTGAGCGCATGACGCTGGCAGGTGAACATGCTACCCTTTGCATAGCAATGAGCAAGACCAATCAGCTGCACAGAGGAGCCAAAATCTTGACCAGAGCAATCAGCAGACTGTTTTGCCCAGTCGTGGCCCTTGAAGTTTACCTCGAGAGTGGTTGACACGTGTACTGATAATCACAATCACTATACATTTAGACGGGCACGTGGCAAGTTCGGCTTCGAGACAGAAGCTTCCAGCACATGTGTCGGTGGTGCCGCTCCTTTGTGCCAGTCAGTGCCTGGCCGGAGTGCAGCAGCGCTGGCCAACATCTGTGCCAAGCAACAGCACCATCCCCTTCTTTGCAAGCGGGAATAAGAAATGGTAGCACCCACATCTGTCCGAGACAACAGCGCTAGCTGTCTCCTTCCCCTGCCAGCAATGGGGAGGAGACGGCAGCACCTATGTCTCTCCAAGGCAACAGCGTCTACCTCCGGAGCAGTGGACAGGACACTTTCACAGCCCCTCTTCAAGTTCATAAGCACTGACCGACCGACCCCTGTTGACATCAATGACTGGCTGCACATGCTTGGTTGGCACTACTTCAGCCAGCCACAGTCTGCACATTGGAGGTGCCACTAGGCTGGTGGAGGTTGGCGTCACGTCAGTGCAGCTCCAGGAGACTGGCCAATGGCAGAGTGATGCATACCGGCAGTACCTGCGCCCCTCAATGAGTGCAAGAGCCAACCTGGCAGCAGAGGCGGCATCTGGATCTCGTTAAAGCAGAGACTGTACTCTTCTGATGAATTTGACTCTTTACTTTGCTTCCTCCATTGACTCCCCCTTTGTAAGTTAGCATACTGGATTGTTCCGTTCGAGTGATATTCCCAATCATTTTTTGTTTTGGAGGGGTGCATGGCAAGTTAGGCTTTGGAACAGAAGCTTCTAGTGCATGTGTTATCAGCGCCGGCCAACACCCGTACCAGGCAACAGTGTCGTCCCCCTTCTCTGCCAGCGGCCAGAAGGAACGGTAGCGCCTACATCTGTCCAAGGCAAGAGCGCTGTCTCCTTCCCTTGCTAGCAGCAGAGAGGAACAGTAGCACCTTTATCTATCCGAAGCAACAGCACTGTTCCTCTCCCCTGCCAGCGGCGGGAGGAATGGGAGCAGCTACTCAGCGCTGCCCGCATACACCAGTAAGGCGGTATCACCTGCTGCCTGCCACTTGCCATCAGCCCCAACACGCCAACTCCAGCGGCCAACGAATCTCTCCGATACTATTTCTGATGAGTGGTGTTTGTTAAATGGTATCTTAACCCATAAAGGTGTAGTTAATTATACACGAATCATCATGGCAACACAACCACCATGATTGACATGACCAAACATCCACCAGTCTTTTCACTGACTGTTGTTTGGCTGCTCCTCTGGTGTAGCATTTCTTTTTTCACCCTCCCACCCTCACCCTTCTTTTTTTCTTCTTTGAAGGCTTGCCGCCCTTCACCATGCTCAGACTTCACCTGACTGTAGTATCGTTATGCTCTTTGTTTGTCTCTGTTAACCCTTTGACTTTTGATCGATCGATTTCAATCGATACGTCACTGCTCCCACGCTTTGTTTTGCTAGGCCCCAGAATGGGACACTGCCACACTTTGCGGGCGAGATA
>JAOWAR010150544.1:0-11363 GCA_028571005.1 Clathrina lutea
AACGCTGGCGGGGGGAAAAGAGGGGGGGGGGGGGGAAGGGGGGGGGGGGGGGGGAGGGGGAGGGAGGGGGGAAAGGGGGGGGGGGGGAGGGTGGGTGGGGGGGGAGGGAGGGAAAATGTCAACTGTGTTCACATGACTCGCGACAAATGTTGAGCCTTACCGAAGAGATAGTGCGGTCGAATTAACGACAATCGCCGCTGAACGCGACAAGAAGGCTCTTTTTTTTCTAAATTTCAGTCCTCATGTAATTGGATTTATTCCTATATTTTTTGTCTTTCACCGGGCACAAAGAGTATTTTGAGCAAGCTATAATTAGTTCAAAGGGAGGAGGCTTTATGCATGGAACATCTCATTTCTTCCCTGTGTAAACTTCTATTCTCTGGTGGACGGACCAGCAAAAATGCTTTCATCCATCACGCATGCAACACAAATAGAGACATACTGGCTTTGACAACGCTTATTATTTTCAGGACTTCAACCACCTGCAAGATACGTCCAATTTCGTTTCTCAGCGTGCTTCCAGCTTCCGCATCTTAATCCACTTGCACGGTAGTTGTACTCTGCTAAACTAGGGCGGGAAGCGCGTTAACTGTCCAGTCGCGCCGAACTGACTCTATGTATACGAAAGTAACCGAGACCGAGTATTTATGAGGTTTAAAAGCGTCGATAAAAACCGAGCCGAAGCCAAGTCAACTTGTAGCATTGATTCTTAAGTTTCTGTTCTTCTGCACACACTTGCAATTGCTGACGACAAAAAGGAGTTTTTAGCAAGGAGTAATTATTTAGGCGTTTTTGTTGAGGAGTTTTTATTAAGAAGTTTTTGTCCAGGAGTTCTCATGAAGTGTTTATTCAGGAGTTTCTATTGCAAAATACAAACCAGTTTGGGTATCTGGGAAATGACTGTAGGTGCTTATGAGTAAAATGTCTGTGATGTGACGACAGGGCGAATATTATTGATCATGGACCATTCCATGCAACCACTTCACCCCATTCTAACTCCTTGAGCAAGCTAGTCGGTGCACCAGGCGAAGTCGAAGCCAGATCAAGAGCCTGTACGTGTCGAAGCATATGCGCCCAATGTTCTGAAATGAAATCGTGATCTTGCCCGGCTGAACCCCGAAGTCGAGGGAGAACTTGGCCGATTACGAGCGGACACGATGAAACCGATTTTCAACATTATTTGTGCTACCTTTTATCCTGCTTCGATAGTTTTCGCGCGTACTAGCGTGCCATGACGCTGGTAAACCCGATCGCCCAATCCACCACACAATACACATTCACTTCCCGAACGATTTGCACGTGCAGCGGAAAGCGATCGCGGGGTGGGCGTGAAGCAGGAAGTGTCAGAACTGGAATTCCATTCCAGCGTGCGGTGACTGCAAGATCGATATGTATAATCTCATACAGGATAATAACGAAAGTGGCGCAAATTAAGATCCATTGTTGCCGTTAGTAGTGACAAGCGCGAAACAAAGCTTGGTTTCGTGATCTCTGCAGTTTGAAGCTTTAGAAAGAGCTGACAAGCTGGAACAATTTCGAGTGCCTCCCGCCCCCAACCACTCGTAAAGGGAAGGGGGTACAATGCCAAGTAAACTCGTGAAGGAGGAAATAATATTAAGATAAGCGAGTGGCTTTTATTCTGAAGAGTTGCCCCTGACAGCTGTAGGGAAAGCGGCTGCAGTGATGACCGGCTTTCTCCTGTTTGAAAATTCGGACTCAAGCAGTACATTGTACCTGGAAGCAAGGCCATGACCTCAAACTGGCAAAGTTTTCCATTTGAAAAACAGCACAACTGGCACACTCCGACTGGTCGAAGGGAAGCACAAAAACTAGCATTGGAGATTATGGACTTAAAAAACATTTCTCTTCGCTTGTTTTATACTGTACATGATAGCGGGGAGAAGGAATAAGATCAATGATGTCACATGGAAGAGGCGAAACACCCCGGTATACATGCCCAATGCAGGAAACCGGGGGGAAGTCAACACTTAGTATTCCTTCAGGAGGGAGTCGAGAAGAGAGCATTTATGCCTCTTTCGAGTTCAGTCCCAGCAAGGTTGTCCAGCTTTCACAAACAGCCAAAGTTAGGGTAATCGATTTCTTCATGATAATCCCGACCTTCGCCGTTTTTCTTTTCCTTTGCACAATCAACAGGAACCTCTCGACAACAATGCTTTCTGAATCTTTGACAGCTTGCACATATCCCGGATATAGTAGTCTCACCGCAAACCGGCACCATAAGCCTAGAGTGGAATTTCCCTACGAATCCTACGACGTTAGGCACCACCGCAGCCCATACAGGGAGACGCTCAGTTCTTGTTTACCGGCAACGCCAACCTACCTCTTCATGCGCGCAAGAGGGCTTCTCCTTAGAAAAGTGAAAAGTAGGTGACCGTTTGGCTTGGTGGTCTTTGTAGACACACTTCGGCAGCTTACCGGCACGGTAGTGTCGGGCGGTATCCATCGTATCATGCTATCGAAGGTCAACTCACCGACATCGTAGGGCCGACACAGCGTGCTTTAATTTTGGACACCGAGGCCATTGGTCTCCTCGAGATAAAAGAAACTTTCTCATTCTGCTCTGCTCAAAAATAACTCCGTGGAAATCTCGGAAACCTATCGTTCTTGCTACAGGATTGCCTTGTCTCAGCCAAACATAATCTCAGAGGTTTTCTCCGTGGCTTTTTACAGAGAGGAAGTTACCGGGATGCTCGCTCGTACCATAATGCCTCTGCACATCCTTGCCAGCTGCATTGCGCTCGGAGCTAACTCTCCTTACTGTCTCACACGAGACCTTGAGGTGCCCCGAGACGAAAGATCCCACACTAGCACGGCAATGTCTGAGTATCTCTGGGCCGATTTCCTCCAGCTACCGTCTCACCTGATCGACGTTCCGGCAAACAGCCGTTACTCTGTCATAGACCCAACAGTTACTACACAGGCGGGCTTAATGGCAACAAAGCGAAGTTCGTCGGCTCGACAAAAGCGATCGCCGAAAATCGCCCAGGAACAAAGGAAATATTTGCGAAACCAGAGGGAAAGAAACCGTGTCAAAGCTCTCTACAAAGCTGTCGACGACCTTCAGAGCGTCATCTGGAGAGAAACGGTGAGAACCAGCGACGAAAGAAGACCCCAAGCTGCCGTTTTAGGCAGATCCACTCAGTACATATCGTTACTGACTTCCGTCGTCGAAGGAACAGTTTCCGATCGTCTTTGTTCCCAAGTCAGCGACTACGTCTCCAGGGAGGCCAGCATTGACGGCGTGAATCGGGCAGATCGTCTTCGAAACCTTCTGGCGGATTATGAAGAGGAGAAAACGAAGTCTCAGCAAGAGGGGAGAAGAGATGAATCCGACCTTCCTGTCTCCAGCCGGAAGGAAGCATCGATGTCCTTTTCGGACTCAGATCAAGGCAGTTTGAATTCATGTGCAGATGAGAAGTCAGTCATATAGTGAGTACATCCTTGGTGCAATCTCTTTCAGATTTGCGTAGTCTTCTGGCGTGCTCTTTTGTTTAAAGATTTATTCCTTCTTCTGATGAGCTTCGCTTGACCTGTCCGAACGTCAAAATTACAACTTCGATTAATGGTACCTGTTTATCTTGGAACGTACAACGTGATTTTCATGATTACTAGATAGTGTGATGTACATTGTCGACAATGATCAATTATTGTAAACATTTGTTATGGCAATTTCTATTACACACACTCTCTCTCCCCCTCAGGCCTCAAGCTGCCAGCTCTCTGGACGGGTTATTTTGATACTTTTTAACAAAGACCTGATGAGGTGAAAGCGAACCTTATATAATGAATTCATACAAAATGCTTCAAGATATACCACCGGGACCTGTGGAGTGCTAAAAAATTTTCACCGGCCAAAAGCTTGGTCCAGTTAGGCTAAGGTCTCCTATCCCGCTTTCTCTTGTGCTCTTTCTCTGTTTTTCTCTCTCTTTCTCTCTCTCTTTCTCTCTCTCTCTCTCTCTTTCTCTTTAATTATTTCTCCCTTTCTCTTTCTCTCTCTCTCTCTCTCTCTCTCTTTCTCTCTACCCCTCTTTTTCTTTCACTCTCTCTCCCTCTCCCTCCGTGTTTTTGTCTCACCTCTCTCTTTATTTCCACCTCTCTCTCTTTCCATCTCCTTCTCCCTTCTCTCTCTGTCTCTCTCTCTTCGTACGTGGGTATCTTTCTTTCTTTCTCTCTCTTTCTCTGTTTCTCTCTCACTCTCTTTCTCTCTGTCCTTGTCTGTCTAATACTCTTCGACTTCTTCATTCTGTCTGTGTCTCAGCTCTTTCTTTCTATCTGTGGGTCTGTCTGTCTCTCTGTCCGGCTGTCTTTTTGCCTTTTCGTCTGTCTGCGTGTCTAGATCTCTCTTTTTTTCTGTTTGTCTATCTGTCTGTCTGTCTGTCTGTCTTGATTTGAAGAAGAACCCTTCCGTTCGAAACACAATCTCAATGATGGATTGATCCTTGTATTGCTGATGAGCTTTGGATAACTGATTTAGGGTAGTCAGCTTTTTATTGTGTCTTTCTGTCTTTCTGTTATGTATATTTCTTTACAATGACCAACTTTCTGCCTTGGTTCTGTTGGAAGTCTATATCAGAGAGAAAAAATACTTGGAAACATTTAATGCAAAGACCCCAAAACACTTTCTTCCCACAAAAGCCTGCAAGCTGCAAAAGCGATGTACTTACTAGCCTATAGTTGTCAAAAGACCTGTTTGCTCCTATGGCCGCTCTACAAAATCCAGTCACTGGTTTAGACTGTATTCAACATTGAACCAGGGGTAACCATCACCTCCGAAGGAACTTGAAAACACAAACACTATTGTTGAAAATAAAACAAGATGAAATGTTCCTTTTGCTGTGTTTTTCGATACGCTGGGTTTGGCAAGGATGGAAGAGAATGTCCTGGCGCGGGTCTTGGAAGGCTGTACACTTTTACAATCAGCTTTGATTTGGATACACGACTTGCACGGGATGGACAGTCACCATTTTTGTTTTTGTTGTTCGTTTCCACTCAAGCAGCACATCGTACTTGGAAGCAGGTCAGGAGCTCAAGCCGGCGAAGTTTTCCGTTTGAAAAACCGTACAAATAGCACACACTGACAGGTCGAAGTGAAACACACAAACTAGCATTGGAGATTTTGGACTTCAAGAAACAAATCTCCTCGCTTGATAGGGTTGAGAACGAACAAGATCCATGATGTCACATCGAAGAGGAGAAACACCACGGTATACAAGTCGAATGCAGGATACCCTAGGGAAGTCAACACTTAGTATTCTCTCCAGGATGGATCCAATGAGACAGCGTTGATCTCTCGTTCGAGTTCGGTTCCAGCAAGGTTGTCCAGCTTTGAAAAACAGCGAAAGTTAGGATAATCGAGTTATTCATAATAATCACGACATCTGTCGTTTCCCTTTCCTTTGCGCAAAAAAACAGGAACCTCTCGATAATAATGCTTTCTGGATCTTTCACAGCTTGCACATATCCCGGATATAGCATTCTCACCGCACTTGAAATCGACACCATAAGTCTAGAGTGGAATTTCCCTACCTGGTCCTCTAAAGCACCCTCCTTCATCAGGTACGGCCGCAGCCCTCGATCGGACAAGCTCAGTTCTTGTTTACCGGCAACGCGAGCCTACCTCTTCACGCGCGCAAGAGGCTTCTCCTTAGAAAAGCAAGTGACTGTTTGGCAATGCGGCAGAGTCGGGCGGTATCCATGGTATCACGCTGGTCGAGGGTCAACTGAACGAAATTGAATTGGCCGGCACTGCGTGTAGCAACTCAGTGGAAAGTGCGGAAACATTATCGTTCTCGCTCCAGGTTTCTAAGTATCTTGTCTGAGCCAAACATAATCTCAGAGGTTTTCTCCTTGGCTTACCGGGACGTTCGGTCGTACCATAATGCCTCCGCACACCCTTGCCAGCTACATTGCGCTCACAGCTAACTCTCCTTACTGTTTCACAAGAGGTGCCCCGAGACGAAAGATCCCACATTAGCACGGCAATGTCTGAGTATCTCTGGGGCGAGTTCCTCCAGCTACCGTCTCACCTGATCGACGTTCCGGCAAACAGCCGTTGCTCTGTTGGAGCACCAACAGTTACTACCCAGGCGTTCTTAATGGAGACAAGGCGAACTTCATTCGCTCAACAAAAAAGATCACCGAAAATCTCCCAGCAGCAAAGGAAATACTTGCGAAACCAGAGGGAAAGAAACCGTGTCAAAGCTCTCTACAAAGCTGTCGACGATCTTCAGAGCGTCATCTGGAGAGAGAAGGTCACGACAAGCGACGAAAGAAGACCCCAAGCGGCCGTCTTAGGCAGAGGCGCTCAGTATATGTCGTTACTGACTAGCGTCGTGGAAGGAAAAGTTTCCGATCGCCTTTGTTCACAAGTCAGCGATTACGTCTCCAGGGAGGCCAGCATTGACGGCGTGAATCGGGCAGATCGTCTTCGAAACCTTCTGGCGGATTATGAAGAGGAGAAAGCGAAGTCTCAGCACGAGGGGAGGAGAGATGAAACTGACCCTCTTGTCTCCAGCCAGAAGGAAGCATCGATCTCCTTTTCGGACTCAGATCAAGGCAGTTTGAAATCATATGCAGGATGAGAAGTCAGTCATATAGTGAGTACATTCTTGGTGCAACCTCTTTCAGACTTGAGCAGGCTTCTACTCTTCTTTTCTTGTTCGAAGGGCAATTTCCTCTTATGACGGACTTCGCTTGACATTTCCAAACGTCAAAGTCACAATTTAAACTAATGGCACCTGTTCATTCTGGAATGTACAACGTGATCTTTATGATTACTAGATAGTGGGATGTACATTGTCAATTATTGTAAAATTTCGATATTGCAATTTCCATTACACACACACTCCCTCTCCCCCTCAGGCCACCATCTTTTTGGACTGGGTTATTTGAACACTTTTAACAATGATATTCTTCCTTTTGCTCTTCTCCTCCTTCTCGGCATTTCACTTTGGAAAGCGTGACGGGTTTCTTCAATTATGAGGTGAAAGCGAACCTTCTAAAGTGAATTTTTATAGTGCCCAAAAAATACCACCAGGATTTGGGAGTGCCAAAATTCTTCAGCGGCCAAAAGGCTGGCCCCGTCTGTCCGTCCGTCTGTCTGTCTTTACGTCCGCCCGTACGTCTGTTCGTCTGTCTGTCTGTCTGTCGGTCTGTCTGCCTTTCTGTCTGCATGTCTGTATGTCTATCTCTCTATCTGTCTGTCTTTCTGTCTCTCGTCCTTTCTTCTTTAGCTCTTGCTCTCCCTCTCTCTCTGTGTTTCTGTTTCTTCTCTTTCTCACCCCTCCCCTCTCTATCTTCCTTTCCCCTCTCTATCTTCGTATCTTGGTATCTTTTATTCTTTCTTTTTTTTCTTCCTTCCTCTCTCTCTCTCTCTTTGCTTGTCTTTGTCTTTTGCCGGATCTTTCATCGGCGTGTTTCTCTCCAGCTCTCTCATTTTTTCTGTCTGTCTGTCTCTCTGTCCATCTGTCTGCCCGTCCATCTGTCTGCCCGTCCCTCCGTCCGTCCATCTGTCTGAATGTCTGTCTATCTCTCTGTCTGTCTGTCTCTGTCCCTCCCTTTCTTGCTCTCTCGCTCTCTCTCCCTCTTTCGCTGTGTTTCTGTCTCTCCTCTCTCTTTCCTGCTCCCTCTTTCTTTCTATCTCGCTCTGTTCTATCTCCCTTCGCTCTCTCTTCGCATCTGAGATTTTTTTTTCTTTCTTCCCCTCTCCGTCTCTGTCTTTATCTCTCTCTCTCTGTACTTGTCTTTCTGATTTTATCCGGCTCCTTGATTCTCTCTGTCTCTCTCCAGCTCCTTCTTTCTGTGTGTCTGTCTGACTATTTGTCTGTCTGTCTATTTTTCTGTCTGTCTGTCTGCTTGTCTGTCTGTCTCTCTGTCTGTCTATCGATCGGTCTTTCTGTCTGTTTGTCGGTCCTTCCGTCTCTCTGTTTTTCTGTCTTGATCTGAAGAAAAAACCCTCGAGTTTGAAGCACTATCTTAATCAATGATAGATTGAGCTTCTGGTGCTGAAATGGAATGAGTTTTGGATAACTGATTGAAAGGTGTTCTCACGTTCCCCTAGAACTGGATATGTTGTTTGAGGTAGCAGCTTTCTTCTGTCGATCTGTTTCTCTTTCTGTCAGTGTGTCTGTCTGTCTGTCTATCTGTCTGTCTGTCTGTCTGTTCTGTCTGTTCGTCTGTCCATCCGTCCGTCTGTCTGTATATCTGTCTGTGTGTCTGTCGGTCTGTCTGCCTGTCGGTCGGTCTGTCGGTCGGTCTGTCTGTCTGTCTGTCTGTCTGTCTGTCTGTCTGTCTGTCTGTCTGTCTGCCTCTTTGTCTTTCTCTCTGTCTGGCTGTCTGTCCCCCCAATTTTCTTTCACTCTCTCTCTTTTCCTCCCTCTCTGTGCTTCTATCTCTCCTCTCTTTCTTTCTTCCTGTCTTGCTATCTCCCTCTCCCTTCTCTCTCTCCCTCTATCTCAGAGTCTCTTTCCTTCTTTTTCTCCCAATCTCTTTCTGTCCTTGTCAGTCTCTCTATGTCCGGCTCTTTCATTCTGTCATCCTATCCAGCTCCGTCTCCTTCTTCTCGGTCTGTCTGTCTATCAGTCTGTCTCTCTGTCTGTCTGTCTCTCCTCTCTTTCTTGCTCTAACTCTCTCTCTATGTTTCTTTCTCTCCTCCCTCCTTTCTCCCTCTCTCCCTCTCCCCTCTCTCTGTCTCTCTCTCTCTCTCTTCGTATGTAGGTCTCCTTCTTTCTCTTTCTCTCTCTCTCTCTCTCTCTCTCTCTCTCTCTCTCTCGTTCTCTGTCTCTACCTCTCTTTCTGCCCTTGTCTGTCTGTCTCTCCCCACAGCTCTTTCTCTCTGTCTGTCTCTCTCCAAGTCCTTCTTTCTGTACTTAAGTTTGCCTGTCTGTCTGTCTGTGTGTCTGTCTGTCTGTGTGTCTGTCTGTCTGACTGTCTGTTTGTCTATTTCTCTGTCTGTCTGTCTGTCGGTCTGCTTGCAAACGTAGGAAATATAGGCAGGGACACTGCGAGGAAGTAAGAAGACGAAAAAAGACAACTAGCGGGAGCATTTGGCAGGACGTGACACCTGCACAAAGCAGGACGCACAAAGAGAAATCAGGCTGAAAAGGAAGAGAACTTTCAGACAAACAAAATTGTATGGTATACGATGAATGGTAGAAATTCAACTGACCAAAAGAGTCGAAATGCATGTACAGCACTTAGCAAGTCATTCTAGGAAACTGAGAGACTTCAAAAGAGACGACCAGCCTACATCGCATGACGATAAAGCCTATCTGAAAAGGAACTCAGATATTCAGACATTTTATCAAATGTAGGCTGGCCAATTAATGTTGACATATAGAAGAATGCTTCATCTTGCCATCTGGGACACAAACTTCATCACGAGCTTGCTCCCCTCGGGCAAGTAGCAGGCCAACAAGCAATTTAAACGTATGACCATTATGCTCTTCCATGCACTCACACAACACGTCCTTCCAAAACTCTGCCATAGACAAATCAAGGCTGAAATATTCAATTTCTTTCACGATCACAATCAATCAACATGATGCATATCATTACAATCAATCAAGTCTACAGCTAGTTTCCTCCAAGCCGCCTCTCCCACTTACCAGCCACTCAATTCCCTCTCATATCTTCATTACCCTCATTAATTCTTTCAAATGTGACTTGATCTTGTCCTCCAGCTCTCTAACCCTGCCCTTTCTTCCCTTTCCCCATTCCATGTAGCTTTCACTTTTTGCAACTTATATTATTTGCTTACTAATTGCAGATACCCTCATTTTCTCGTATTCTCTCCCACTGGCACACTCGCGCCGTCCCAGAGAGCAAATTTATTATCAGAAAGACAAAAGAATCTTCGGTTCGGACACCGTTATCAGCTACAACACGACGTGATTAAGAATCTCTTGACGAAAAATGGCTTAGCAAATCTTACAATCAGGTTGTGTTGCTTCCTTAATGGTGAGTGCATCGTAGATCTGGATGGCGGGCTACGAATGTTTTAACATTTAAAGGGTATAACTTGTCTGAGTAAATTGGCAGGTTCAAGGAAACCCGAGCTGTCTCCAATCCACTTCCTTAGCAATTGTAGGACAACGGGTGTAATCAGCAGTTTCTGGGCCCAAGGATATTCTTTTGGTGTTCGTTGATTTGTTTTTCAAGCCATAACATCTATCTTACTTGCTTGTTTTAATCTTCGCTCTTATGAATGAGGGAAGATTGGATTGCTTAGGCCGGGGATGATGACGAGGGATGAAGAGGGAGCTTGTCATTGTTCTATTCCTCATGCCAACAGCGTCAATAACATTGAGGATGAATAAGTCAATTCATGGGTTATCTACCAGCTGGTCATGTTCCGTCTAATCACTATGTGATTGTTTTGGGTATCCAAGGGGCAGGATGAGGAAAGAGGGAAAGGAGTGCGAAACAGTGGAGGAACATTTTGTATGCGGAGGGGGGCAAGAATTGCCTTTATCCCCTACCCTAGCCAGTGCACTGTTCCCCATCCCATGCCCGCCCTTTTCCCCATCTTTTTAGAACCTGAAGAAACCCAGCAGGTAAAACACCGTTCCACTGTTCTTGCTGTCGCTTCTTCTTTCTCTCAGGGTTTAATGTCTATGACATTAAACCCTGCTTTACCAAGATTGAGGCAGGTGACATGTTTATCTTCCCTTTCCATAAGGTCGTCTGCTCTGAGCCTTTCCCATATGTACTTTTTTCCTTTGCCTTACCTGGCCAAGGTAGCAGGCCAGCCAAGAGATTATATCTGCGATAAAATTCCTGAGGAGTTCAGAAGGGGGAGTTGGCAAACTCAATTGATCTTCTTCTACCACATGAAAACTTGAAAAGAGGAAGAAATGTCAGAAAGAGAAAAAAAAAGGAATTGGTTGAGAAGAGCAAAGTTAAGGAAAGGTCATTAGGTCCAACAAATGGAAACGTGCACGTGGGCACAAAAACCCTGTCCCAGAATTTACACATGGTTCATCTAAGGTTTTCATTTCACTGAATGGACCGTGAGTCTTTCAGGCGATGGAAGAGAATATTTCACTGGATACAGTGACTCCAAAAATATTGGAGTACATAAAGCGCACCTTACACCAACTACCCGTGCTTTGCAGTGTAGCTGTTGATTCACGTCTTCGGTGAAAGGAGTTCTTCTTTCACACCCTGCTTTCTCCTCATCTGCCCTTGTCTTGTCCGTTTGGGATTGCTTACAACTTTGTTTCTGATCTACTAATACTCAATGAGAAAAACTTCTAGAGAAATCATTTCTTAAGGCCAGCGGTGGGCGATCCGGGTATCTCTCTCCAGTGGAGAGTAAAATAACATTAGACACCAGATACCGA
>JAOWAR010150555.1:0-11363 GCA_028571005.1 Clathrina lutea
CCACCCATGTGTATATATAAAATAAAACTGCAGACAGTACTGTTTCGGCCTTTGTGGCCTCATCAGTGCAGCACAGAAGCTGAGACAAGGTTGCAAAAAAGCCGAGACTTTATCACTTGCCCAGCAGTTTTCCGCTTTTGGGAATATCCCAGAAACGTAGGCTGCCGTACCACGCCAAGA
Source organism: Clathrina lutea (assembly GCA_028571005.1). Lineage (NCBI taxonomy): Eukaryota > Metazoa > Porifera > Calcarea > Clathrinida > Clathrinidae > Clathrina > Clathrina lutea. Next base: position 181 of record JAOWAR010150555.1, read on the forward strand.
GTGCTCAAACTGCCGAGGCAGTGAGCTTTGCAAAAGCGTGCAGCATGGCATGTACATGTGAGAGTGCTCAACAAGGCAAAAGCCAAGGAGCGATAAATATTTGGAGCACATCCATGCCTGAGGCAAACTGGTTCCAACTTCTGGGCCACTTCAAGAATTATTAATTCTGCAAGAAAATTACTGATGCATTCCTGAGAGGGACTCGGAAAACTGATTAGGTTTTCTTACCGGATACCATGTCAAACCTCACTAGCCTATACTTGTTGAGGAAAAGAGTAGAAAGGGAGAGAAGCGAAAAGCAAGTGGTTTTGAGACGTTGAATGACAAACACATGTACATGAACCTCGGCCAGGAAGTTGGGGAAGGTTGGCCTAACGTCAAGCAATGAGCCAATATACTTCTTCCAGCACGAGAAGCATGCCCTTGCATCCCTGTTATACAGGCCTACAAGATGATCAAGGGAAGGAAGTGTGTCAATTTTGTTGAAGAGAGCATCTGACCAAAACAACCTGATTGGTTGCAGATTATAAATTGCACAATTGTTATAGTAACTCCTGTGCTAATGTAAAAAGCTTAAGTGCTGTTCTTTCTCTAGTCAAGCTGAGGTAACCCAAGTTACCCCTTAGGAAACTGGTCAAAAATTCTGGCCGCCTTCAAGAATGAAATCTGTGAGAAAATTACTGATGACTTGCTGAGAGCGACTTGGCAAACTGATTAGGTTCTCACACTGTACCGTTTACTATGTCAGGCCTCGTAAGGAATAACTAAATCCACCGAGAAAAAGAGAAGAAAGCGGAGAGGAGCAAAAAGAGAAATGGTTTTTGGAGGTTGAATGGCTAAAATGTGAACATAAGCCCCATCCCAGAAGTTGGGGAAGGTTGGCCTGAGAATTGTCAAATACCACACAAAGGGTTAAGTTGAGATTTTAGATTTTAAAATATCCTGACTTAGGGCTTGGCGGCTCACCTGCTTTGCTTGCCTGCTCTGTCTTTCTTCCTTCTTGACTGGTTTCTGGTAGGCACCGAAAACAACCGTTTTTCCTGGCTGTCCTGGAGAAGGTGAAGAGGTGTTGGGTGACTGTGTTGTTTGCTCTACATGCTTTTCCGCAGCAGTTGGTGGATCTTGCATGGGGCCATCGGTGCGTCTAGAGTCGTCTACTGAATTTGTTCGAAGCACAGGCCGTCGTTGGCTGCTGGTGGGAGTGGCACGTTGGGATGATCCATGCGCTACAAATCGAGTTGACACGGCATATCGTGGTGGTGAAGGTGTGCTCCTTGCTGCGATGGGTAAGCTGCGCCGGCTGCTGTCTGCTCGCAAGAATGCCTCCTTTGTGTGATCAAAAGGACTGCTTTGGAGGATGAACGCTGCTGTGTTTAGAGCTTGGGTATGTGCTAGCTCATTTCCCTCTCCGATCCCAAGCATTGGCGAAGCCGGGTATTTCCTCTGGCTGTTGTGATCCTGAAGTCTCAACCATGGGTCTGAACTTCTTGTCCGGAAGTTTGTTAGGTCCTTCTTCACAGGAGCGCTTGCCTGCGTCTCATCAGCCGAGGCTGGATTCTGGTGCCTTTCACTGCGCTGCGGAGTGGGAAATCGCTGCCCTTTACCTGAAAAGGCCAAGGAGGTAGCATTTATGTCCGTTGGTTGTCCAACAAAGCACAAATTCATCTTTGATCTTGTTTGTGCGAGTTTATTATTGTAAACAGCAGCTCTTGAGAACTGAGAAGCTACTTGTGTTCCCAAACATCAAGATAATTTATTTCATGATTTCTAAATTCACATTTTTTGGTTTTCACCTTTAGGGGGAGCCTCCAGGGATCTGGCGTCACCACACTGATCTGTATCATTCGGTTGGGTGCTTGGTGATGATTCTGGACTGTGGACAAGGGGCTGTCTGTGAACAAAAGGAGAGAAGTATGTAATTTGGTGAGAAACGCTACCACGATGTAAATCCTGTATATTACGCAATGTCCTTGGTAGCAGTAGTAGGAATGTTTGGAAAGTTATAAAATACGAACGAGAAACGTATGGAAGCAACAGGAAAAACCAAATCCCACATGACGTCCCACATGACGTCTGGAATATGAAGCCTCAAGGGTAGACAGAAGGAGAAATAAGAATGTAAGTCAAAGGAATGAATGGATTACAATGAAGGCTCGCTGAGTGGATGCACAGCTTTTGTAGGGTTGGCGTCTTTGGGTTTGCAAAACAACCAAAGGAATGGCGACAGCATGAAGTCTCGAACTGAACCAAATCGGGTACAAGAGCAGCGGGCTATCAGTAAAAGTACTGGGTTTGAGGCTGTGCACCATCTGATACCGATGCCTGTACAAAAATGGCTAATGCATGGCGACTATAGTATGGCTGGTACAGCTGGAAGTATTACGCTCATTGCAAATTCTTTCTGTCTACATCCTTTGATCATGAAAGGGATCCCATGGGCATCCACACTTCTCCCCTCTCTAAAACGTGATGACCTTCTGAAAAAAAATACAGCTCTTTGTTTGTTTGAAAGTGCTATCCCCAGCCTGCCCTTGGCAAAGATTCTGCTTTTTTGATCAGACCGCGAAGCAAAGCTTCCCATGTACTTACTTCTCCGAGGATCGAGGCGGGGAGAAGGACAAGCGACGATGAGGCTCTTCTGTCATCTCCTAGCAATCAGAAGGGAAAGTCTTGTAATCGTAAGAGGGTGTAGAATTTGACTTCATGGGTGATACCGGGTACGCCCCCTTCAGGGTGTTTGTCGATGTAAACAAATCACCGAGTAATTACTTCGGTTCACGTGCAGCTGGTACGATGTCTCACTACCAAAGACTCGTCTTTATCATTTGATTATGATCCGGTTGCTCCAAACTTGGAAGTGACTCTGATTTTCTTAGGGTCAAAACTGGTTCGATCGTGAGTTGCTAAAGAGACGGGACTAAAGGAAGGAAAGGGATATTTCGACTTCGAGTAGCTGTATGTGCCCATCCAGTACAGCCACTGGTTATGGGTCTTTCGATTATTCATGGCAATTTCAGTTCATAAGACTTGGTTCCGTGGAGGTCGTGGACTGCTTGACTTACCGGTAGATCAACGGAGGCACTCGTCGCTGCAGGTTTGTTCTGCAATTTGTTGTGGTGGCCTCGACCGCGCCTCCAGCGATGCCTTTTGCCGTGATGCTTTCCACCACCATGACCACGGGCATTCTCCGCCATCGTCCCATCCAAGACAGCCTCTTCCTTAAGTTTGCTTTGAAAGCAAGCTGACTCAATTCCCAAATAGAATCTTCACGATTCTCGCTCCTCGTTCTGAATCACCTCACGCGGCAGCGCCGAAGATTGAGGCATGTGCTGGGCGGCCTTTTCCCGCCGTTTGCACGACCCAGTCGCGAATTCTTCCGGCAGAAGCCCACCAAAATCCGTGTAGCTGCTCAGCGGTCTAAACTCGCGCTCGCTCGAGAGCTGAGCGCGTGGGATGACGCGAGCATAAGCTGTTCCACTCAAGCGCTGTTAGCGCTTTTTGCCCGACTTCGGTGCTCAATTTGTCATGTCGGTATTGCAATGGAGCGCGCAACTTCCTCGGGACACTTGCTGTCAAGCAAAACGCATTTTGCTAAAACTGTGGGGCACGGCGCTGTTTAAGCTGACAGTGTCCTGCGAAGGGATCAAGCCATGAAAATTTCAAGCGGTTGTGGTCGGTGAGCTTCAGTCTTGCATTTGTAAGCGTTTTAACCCGTGGAGGTTTCGAAACTGGAACTGCCTCCCCCTGCGACAGACCTATTGACAATCCGCTCTCACCGATCTGTTCCACACCCACAGCACAACACCGCCAGGAATCGGATGAGATAAGTCTCACCAACATTATGCTGGTGGTAGTATTAGCCTTTGGGGCAATTCATTACAATCACAATACAAAAAAATTCACAATCAAAAGCGGATGGAGTTGAAAAGGCTTCATTCCATGCAGGGGTGGTCCTAAATAAGAGAGTTTTTCCCAAGTTGGTACTCATCAAAACCCTTCATTAAACATCTCACTACACGACACAAAGCAAAAGCACAAATTAAGGGGTTAAGCCAAGTAAGCCTCTTTTGCACAGACTCTCCTGTAGGGTTGTGAACTGTTGCTTGCGCTGACACATAGTGGGCAAATCTCCCTGATCACCAAGACTCAATTGTTGAGCGGCGTTTCAGTGTTCACGTTGCTCCGGCCTTCTCAAGACCACTTTCTTGTCAAAATAGCACTGCTGTTGTCTTAGGCATTTGGACCTTAGTTAAACCTATCTATTCAAACTGTTCAGTTTGGCCTGAAACAGGCCAATGGAACCTAGCTCAATGTTGCCCAACAATCGAGTCTTGCCTGATGAAAACTGAGATTTCCTTTGTCTGGCATGGAATGAAGAGAAATGTCAAAAAACATTAAGTTTAAAAGCCGGCCAAATGCTGTCAATCTCAAGGTAACCATGGCTTAAAGCACTCTGGGCAAAATATTGTGCAAGAACATGGGTACCGTTATGAGTGTTTTTATTTCTTGTGATAACTGCTTTGAAGACGTGATAGGGCCCCAATTAATTTTTTTATTTCTGGAAGTCAACTCAACACCCTGGAAGATTAACACGATTCCGTGACCAGAAAGGCAGTTTACCTGCCTTTATTTTCATAATAAAATCAGAACGTTCAAACAATCTCAGAGGTTGGATCACTTCGTGTCTGCCGCAGTCTACAACTCTGCTCCAACAGTCAACCCAAAAGTTTGATACGAACGTTCCATTTCTTTTTGAATGGCGCGGCGATCGGTACTAACACTTCGACAAAATCCTTCTCGCTCTAACAGATTTGCCCGAAGATCAGCCGCTCTGTCCACCCGGCATGTTGTCAGTTCATTAGCATGGTCCTGCGGGTTTTCTTTGGAAACTCCTAGCATCTCTGCTAAAGTGAACGGCTGTCTTCGTGTACAGCTGCCTGGCATGTTGCCAAGACAACTTTCATTCTTTGTGCCGTGGTCTGCATTTACCTCTGCTCGTGGGCTTTCAGACTCAGCGAGCCTCAGGTCAGATATCTGCATAGTGTCATGGTTGTCATCATCTTGCCAACGGTGGAAGTGGAGAGGTTGACAACCATTGCCATGGCAGCTTCTTAGTTTGATCTCCTCCGACAGAACCAAGGCAGACTTTTTGCCATCTGGCTTTGAGTTTTTTGTCTCTGTTTCTGAACACGCTGGAGCCGAACTGATAAGAAGCGGATAGCAGTCATTGGGCAGAGCAAGGAGTTCTTCCTTGAAATGTCCGCCGATTTCGTCCCTCTCCATCCTGCGCCAGACCAGTCGCCCATCGCACTGCGCGACTGAGAGTGTACAAAGCGCTGCACCGGGATAATCCTCAACCCATGCCTGGACATAGAATAACGCCGTGACGTCGTCCTCATCGCGATGGTGAAAGGCCTTCTTCACCGCCTCGTCTAGGGTAACACTTCGCTCTTCGATGAAATCACCAGGTGCGTCAAGAGGCAGGGCAGCCGTCCTGCACGCCAAGTCCTCCTCATCGCTAAGGAGGGTCCAAACAGCGACGAGCTGCCCGTCTCTCCTCAACACGGCGTCACTCACCCACCACAGATCTCCCTGCTCGAGAGCTGGCTCCTCGTCCGCTGTGTCGAAGAAGAAGCCGCGCTGAGAGCGAACCACTCTTGGCCGCCTGGCGGGAGACAGCCTCATAACGTCACCGACGGTCGGGAAGGAGCTTAGGTTGTTGGCCACATAAAACGTAACCTCGAGCTCCTTTGCATTACGGGAAGCATGTGATCGGATCGGCCTCGCGATGCTTCCCTGATTTCCGCGGGATGATAACCTCGTCTGATTAGCTACTAGACGCAATCCATACGCACCCTGTCCATCCATCTTCTAGTACAGGCTCATTATTTCTTCGTCCATCCTTGGCCTTCCTCGACAATCCTTTACGAACTTCCCAGCCTCCAATGAACGGCGGTGGATTGGTGGTTGGCGACCAAGTGCCACCCCACCACTACCAGTATTTTTCTTTTTCTTTTTACCGATGATGCCGATAGGACCATTCATTCGCAATAGCCAGATTTTAGCACACTGGATCGGACTCGAGTTGAAGCGTGATCGGTACTTCGTGTCCTGATCAATCGCGAAATCGAACCCGACGTACGCGTCGACGTCTGAAAGGCGCGCGCAGATATCAAGAGCATTCGAGCCGCGGCGATGGTACTACCCTCATCAGTACAACTGATGAGCTAGCTAGAGGTGGTAGATCTACGCTGTAGCTAGCTCTATGTACTACAGTACAGTACATGTATCTGTACATGTAACTCCGTTTGCGCGGAGCGCGACTGCCATGCCATGGGTTCCTTGTATTTCGTGTTTGACTGGCATATAGCCTTTTCTCTTCGGAAGGTTCAATTCAAACGGGCTGCTAGACTTCCGTCTGGGGAGATATGGATCGTCTTCATGGTTCGTCTTGGCTAGCTTTCAACCTTCAGTTTTCCTAACCCTGCCTCGGCTGACAATGCAACCACTTCACGTCATAGTCTCAAGGGGGTGCTGCGCTCTTGTGTTCAAATTAACTTAATGGGATTCTTTTGTTGCTTGATCATGTTGATACTCAACTCAGGAAGGCAGTCGATCTTATAGTATCTGTGGCCGGATCGGAGGCATAATATCTAGGCGCAATAGTACATGTACATGTGCATGCACATGCATAATCCAGATATCGAGATCGCGTCGACCTCATATGCATAGAACGGGTTCCTATGACTATTGTCCACATGGCAACCAGCGTCCGTTACGCGTATATACGTACGCGCACTACGTGTACAAGGGGTGCCTGCTGAAGGAAAGACAGAGATACCGTCGGCATCGCCTGGAAAATCTCACTGGTGTTCACTGGTGCTAGCATTCCCGAACTTCAACGAGAATCTTCTGCTCCGAGCATTTTCCTCCCGCTGAAAGGATGTTGTCGCCGTATAAGGTGTTCAGTTCTTGGCCTTGAAAACCTGTTCACGCTCACCGTTCGCGCATGGCATCCTCGGGTGTGGTGAGCGCTGCGCCGGACCAAGCTGGAGTGGTGCTGATCAAGGTATGAGTGGACATACTAGCACTAGTATTTAGTGCTCAGGAAAATGCCATACCAATAGATACAGACGCATGCATTCTAGAATGACAAAGAAAGAGACAGAGAGATAGCCAATATTTTCTATCGAAAAGAAATGGAAGGCTAGGGATGTTGATGTCGGCACGACACGACTACACAACCCTAGATGTTTACGACTACACAACCCTAGATGTTTACGACTACACAACCCTAGATGTTTACGACTACACAACCCTAGATGTTTACAACTACACAACCCTAGATGTTTACGACTACACAACCCTAGATGTTTCTACAAAATTGTAAGCAGAATCTTCTACGCATGCAAGCACTTACATCAGTCAAGAAAATGACATTGAAAAAAAGAAAGGCTAAATCGCACAGTTGAAGGCTTATCATCAGCTCTCTCCTACGGCAATCAATTTGCTATAATTTAGGTCGAGGAAAGTACCAGGGCGTTTTTTCTGATGAACATGCTTTAGAGCCAATTACTGGATCGATTCTGATGACCCGAAATCATTGGCCCCTTAAACGGATTACTGTAAAGGTCTGTGCTATGAAGCATTGCTTGGAAATGTATAATTTTTGATGGTTCCTTGAAATTGGTGCAAATTTAAGGTATTCTATGGTAATACCTCTTGATAAAATGAAACCCTGGTGCCATGGCAACAAATTGTTTAACCTTTAGCAACAAAACCTGGTGTTGAGCTTCAACAGTAGTTTTCGGAAAGGCATTTTTCTTCGGTGGCATTCTGAGGTTCCGAGTAAACTTAAGATTTTGAAGGCATGGTGCTGAAGTGGTGATTGATTGCCTTTGTGCTGAAGTGGTGATTGATTGCCTTTGTGCTGAATTAATGTTTTCTGTAAGGTTCAAGATGACCTCCGCCATCTTCGGGAGCAGCTTGAGCAGCTGGCGGCTTCGGGAGATACAAGCACGGACGTACTGACCACAGTTCGCCAGGCACAGGCAGCTGTTGAGAGAACAGAGGATAGTGTCCGGGTATGAGCAAACCAAAGACGGGAAGCGCAATTTTAGATGCAAGCTATCAACTCAATCCACAGTATCTTTTTCAAAATCATTCATAATTCCCAAAAAATGTGGTTTTTCAATGGTAAGATATACTTCTGGATTTTTTCCTCTTATACTATTGATATGCTTACTGACTTTGATGCCTGGAAAAATCGCAGACCATAGCCATGCCCCCTTTCCCATTGCTAAGTCTACTGCTGTCATTTGTGGCTTATTCCTTCGTTTTGGTTTGTTTGCTTGTGCTTGCACATCGTGGCTTCTCGGGATCAGGAGCATGCCGCCCGTACTTTGGCAGCTACACAGCACAAAGTGACAACACTCCCACCAGTGGCTCTTCTGCCATCTTTGCCGAAGTAAGGTTATTTTGAAACCATGCTACCAGGAAAATTCATGTGCTCTCATGATTTGTATGTGAGAAGTGGTGTTACCTGTGTTCACACTTTACTTTAGCAGTAGAGCATAAGGCGGGACCTGGAGGGTCTTGAAATTGCACTCAGCTCTGTGAACCGGTAAAATGAAGCTTTGTGAGATTGCTGTTGAACTGCTCATCCAAAACGTCTTTGCCTTTCTGGCAAAGATGGTTTGAGGCTTGGGCTGGCCGCTAATCAGCATCAGCCAGGGTTTGCTGACATTGGGTGTCCTTTTGCTGTTGTAAAAGTAGAAGTTCCTTGCGGGAACGGTAACAGCGGAAAATAACTAGAAAGGTGTGGTGAAGCTTTCTTAGTGGCTGGCAGAATGCGTAATGTCAATACTTGAGAGGGAGCTTCCATAAATTTTCTTTTCACTCTTGTCGTCTGCTTTTAGATCAAAGCAACTGTCGGATGGTACAGCTCCAAACGCTTTCCCACAGCTTGGCAAGATGTCCCTCCCACGGTGCGTGCCGCTCTCCGTTTTCTGCGAAGTGCTTTTTAGTGTCGTCGATGTTGGAGGGCCTTCTTGTAAAGTCGATGTTTGGCTGTTAAGAGGAAAACGAAAAGAGGGAGATAAGAAAAGGAAAGAAAGAAAGAAAGAAAGAAAGAGGGAGAGAGAGAGAGAGAGCAATATCAATTTCCCGTTTCTTTCACTCTCTCCAGGCATAAATTTCCTTCTGGCCTTCATCCATACACCGGTCTAGATGTTGGAGGCTTATCCCCTGGTGATCAGGTGAGAACTCAATCGAAGCCGTAAACATGTATCTGCAATGGTGGACTTCCAGACATTGATGTCTAAAGATCGGCTGCTGTGCATTCCATGAAAGTCGGAGTAGTAAAGCGCACTTTTGTCCTCTTCCTGTGTGTAGAAAAAATAATAATTGTGGAGAGGATGTCAGGACGCGTTAGTACAAATAACTTGTGGCTTCAATATGAAGCATTCTGCCCTTGTTCTTTTCCGTGCTGTTCAAGTTGAAAGTGCAGCGAGAGAAACGAGCGCTGGCTGCCCCAACACGAAAAGCTCACCGGCAAACAGTGGAGGTGAAATTTGGAACGTTGGCACCGATGTCAGACAAAGGACGTCCTGGTGCAGCCCCACACTCAAAGGTACAATGCCATTTGCTTTGTATGGAATGTCATAAGCCATAGCAACCAGCTGGAACCAGTTGATGCTAATGATCTCATTGTCAATATACCGTCATTGACGTTGGTTCCTTTGTCTTACATGGGGAATGGCCGAATCGAACAACTGAGTTAGGTCATTACATCATTCCTTGTGCGTCCTGTCTGCTTGGTTGCTTTGTCTGCCCTTTTTCCTTGCTGGGTTAGATCTTGTAGTGTTAGCTGCATCTCCGCAAGGGTTTCAGAGCTCTTTTTGCTGCGAAGTGGAGCAAGTATTATTATTGCAAGTCCTGTTTCTTAACCTGTCCGTATTTTTATCATTCAGAGAAAGAATGCTAATCATAATTCTGGAGGGAGAAATCTGGCACAGCTACCGAAAAGCAAAGAATGAAGGCGGAGCAAAGTTCTTCAGTGACGAATTTTAGTAAAGGACCCAGGCAAGGACTTTTCTAAGAAATTGTTAAGCATGATTGGACATAATGACTGTTTTTGCTGTGGCAAGCAACTCTTGAAAGTTATAGAAATTTTCTTTTCCCCTTCAGCCACCAAGTCGCAGAATTGATCCATGGACAAGGCAGGACCCATTGGCCGTCTTGCCCAAGGCAAATCGCCGTGATGCACAGGTAGACAGCACCACAGTCTTCTCATCGGTGATCTCACGTTCCATTTACCTGCAACACTGTTGCATGTTATTCTCCCTATTGTAGTCTTCTCATTAATGAATCCTTTTATAGGATTGCAATCAGAATCAGATAGTCTGATTTTGGAAATCATGGCACAATGATAAACATGCGTTTGTCTGTTTTGTCTGCTCAACAGCTGACGCCGCCGCCAATCACCGAGGAAGAGGCAAAGCGAGGGCTTCTCAGCCTGCTTCAGCGGGGGCTCATTGCGGTCAGTGCTGGGGTAAAATAATTTTTAAAAGAAAAAAAACGCCAAGCTAAGCCAACTTAGCTTTAATGTAGCTGTGTCCCATGGATACAATTGATGCTCGTTTAACTGCAGTGACATAATGCTAATACTTTATACACTACTTGGTAGGACTAGTCATGTTCAGGGTGAATTGACTGAGATAGAATTTTTACAGGATTATCTCAATGGCTTTTGTTACAGGACCCCCTTGGTTTGTGCTTCATGGAGTGAAGTGCACTGGCCGATGACACGTACTCTATGATGACAATTTTCGTTGTTTTTACTCCTGAAGCTTCGTAAGAATCTTTTTCGCGTTAGACATTTCAACATGCAAGCCTATGGTCAGTTCCAAAGACGAATAAACTGCACTATCAACTATGTGCTCTTTGGAGGATAAGTTGTGGCCTTATAATTGTCAAATTCTGCAGCCAAGCTCTGATATTCAACTGGATCCATCACCAGTTCAGCACAAGCAGGTATTTTGCAATAGGTTGCCCTGAGCTCTTTTCCCGTCAATACTTTACAGGATTTTGCCAATATTTGAGTTTAAGGTGGTCCTGGATGGTCGTCGTGGATGTTGCTACCACCTGCATTTATGTCCAAGTTTTCACCCAGAAGTTCACCT
>JAOWAR010150566.1:0-11361 GCA_028571005.1 Clathrina lutea
AGCTTTGCTTTGAGACATGACTTGGAATATCTTCTAGATATTTCTGCTCGAATTGGTGAATTTCTAGATAAGTTTGAGATGGACCGTCAGTTACGGCTTCAGCAGGCCAACCTTAGCAGTTGGGTGCTTAAGTCTTAGTGTTCTGTTTTGTTGTTTTCTTCTTTTTTCCTCCTGTATTGCTGTTGTATTGTTGTTGTTGTTGTTGTTGTTGTTGTTGTTGTTGTTGTGGCTGCTGCTGCTGTTGTTGTTGTTGGTGGTGGTGGTGTCTGTGTCTGGTTGTGATTTGGAGCTGGAAGTGGGTACGGGAAAGGGGCTGACCGGGATCTGCGGTTCTCTGATGGGTTTGTGGTGTGGGGTTTGTCTGTATTCAGCCAAGGAACAACTTTTCTGATCTTACTTTCTAGTCTGTATTGCAAAGGGTTTGCGGGCATTTTCCTCTGAACCTGCATTTTAAGACCACCTGCATTTTAAGACCACTTTTGGCCGCCCCAGGGGGTGGTCGTAAAATGCAGGTTTTACTGTACATGTAGTGATCATAAAGCCAGAAAGAAGACGATGCAAGACGCCAATATGATGCATGATAATGCCCAAATTCACGGCTCCATGAGTCCCATATGCTCGTCTACCAGAATGGAAGGGGGCTGAGTGGAGAATCTTGTACATGTACAGTCTTCAAGGCCAGCGTGTATGTGAACTTCCTTGTTGGATGGAAAAGCCGGGTGTGAAAATTTGAAGGCAGCCTGATGTCTTTTCCAGCAAAAGATCTGAGAGTTTCCCAGGTGTTTTGAGCCAGTAGTCTCACCTTAACAATGGCTGTGTGTCTGATCACTGATCAGACTGCTGGCGACTCAGTCGTGCTCAGGTCACTTTTTTGGGTTGATTCTGCAGGGCACCCGGAGTACCCACACTGACGAGCAAATCAGTTTCAGATTATTTCAGTTTAGAATGATATTTCAGTGCCATTTGCCCAGTGCTCCAGGCCTCGCCGTCACCTAAGTTTCAGGCATCGATTGGGCACCACTTCTGTCAGTGAGCCTCGCCCAACACTGAACAACAACAAACGAAAAAAAAAAACCGGCGTGAGCACAGGCACTTATTCGATCAGTAATGCATAATGTCGGAAAGTCATATACACTGCTGTTGTCACAGCTCAGTATCAGAAGAATTGGACTCTGATAGGCTCAGAACTAGCAGCGGCGAAACATCCACACTGTTCGGAAGTGGCACTGAGTTTCGAAAGTCAACAAATGAATCGATGATGGACCTTGCATGACACCGCCAACACTGAGCCGTAGACTACCGATGTTATACCGCTGCCGGGTTTCATCAATGAATTTTGATTTTTGACTGAATCGGCATCAAAATCCTGAAAAGGATGTCTCAGTTTGACTGTGACAAGTAAACTTTGAACTGATGTAATGTTTAAAACACTTTGATGTGCAACACTGTTGTCAGTTAAGCCCTGATGATGACATTGAATGCTAATATTGATGTCTTTAGTTCAAGTAACGTTCAGTCCCAAGTCAAGTTCGTCGACCACTCAAGCGTCATTCCTTTCCAGTGTTCTTCATTTTCAGTGCAAGTGACATCTTCAAATCTTTGCTCTCTCCGTTTTTTTTTCGTTTTTGGGCCAGGGTAGTAGAGCACATGTTGTCCTTGTACATAATATACCATGTAACATGTAGATTTGGTAGAATACGTGCATGACCGGTAGAAGTTAGAACTACACGACTAAGCCGCGCAACCGCGCACGCGCACGCTACATTATTATGTATGTTGATGACGTACGCCGCTCACGATCTACATACATGATGCATGTAATATTAATAGTTCTCACTGTCCATGTCAGGGCTAGGCTTGGCTAGGCTACCTAGCGCCATGTACCATGCATGATGTACTGGCATACATGTAGCTACAGCGCTATGCCCAAGTGTCGAAACGCGAAAACGTGCTTCAGCCAGCTCGAGTTGCTGCAAGTCTAGCTTGCTGTGCACCTGTTGTGAACGTCGTGCTGGCACAGTGTATCGTTCTGATCGCTTAGAAGTGACCATGTGGTTAGAAGAGTATGTCACGGATGCGGAAGCTATGGCTGAGTTACAGGCACCGTCTTGTTCCGTGGCTAATCGGTAACTGGAACTCAAGGTGATTAATGATTCACGACTATTGGCACAGAATGGGTACTTCTGTTAAGTCTAGAAGCTTCTCGTCGACAACTGAGAACTGATGTGGGATTTTGATTTGCTCGTATGTACGTGTTTGTTGGCCACTTAGGATTACCAGCACTTTTTTCTTTGGCTTGTTGGCTATAACATATTCAGTGAATATCGGAGATGATAGTATTTTGAAAACAATCACATTTTTGTCAATAGTTTTACCTTAATGGTGAAGTGCACCACAGTGGCCATTTTAATGGTGAAGTGCACCACACTGGCCATTTTTTTTCATTCAATAAAATTGTGTATCATCGCAATACATGTAGCTATTTTAGGTCTTGACACTTGACCCAATGGATTCTGGTATATTTGGTATCTTGGGCGTAACTTTTGGCCACTTTCGCTGGATTTTTCTCTTACGCCAAGTGTGCCAAACACAGTTGCTGGTCGATCTAGAATGTTACGCTTGGCTTACAAGAAATTATAGAAAACATACCGCCTTGCGTAACTTTTGATCTATTTGAGAACTGTATCAATAGTCCACGTGAATAATGTGCTAACTTAAACGGACACTGCGACGCTTTGCCAAGATGGCGGATAAGTATATTACATTTATTCGGCGTCACGACCTTGGCGGCTCTGCTCCGATCTCGAATGTTTTTCCTTTTCCATTTAAGTATTTGACTTCCTGTTTTGCCTCCATGCTCATGTGCGTATGCATACGTGCAGCCTCACCCCCATTATCATGTATGTATGCATGTGTGCAGCCTTGTGGCTCGGCTGTAGCTTGTGATCAGATGGAGAAGAAGAATAAAGCCGGAGTTTTACGTGAAGATTAGCCTTGGTGTCCATGCAGTGTCGGGGAACCGGGTAGCACATAACGCACACGATCACGTACGGCAGCAAGTTGGCGAGATTTGTCTGCATGCGAGCGCGTACGCGCCTGGACAGGAAATTGGCGCCAATTGCCTATCACGTCGCCGACACCGTGACGTCAGTGATGACGACACAATCATGGATTAAAAAGTCAAGATCCGCCAGCTTGTCAAAGCGTCGCAGTGTCTTAAAAGCTTCAACCGTGTTTCTTCCAATGCCATGGTGAGAAGCGCCAGTTCAGAAAGAAATCAAGAAGGACCTGCAGCTGCAGGTTCCCGTTTCGGTTTCACATGAAGCGAGAGTGAGACCAACCGGCTGGTGACTCTGCAGACGGAGAGTGAGACCAACCGCTACAGCGCGCTGCGCGCTGGCTTGTTGTAGATCTCCGTATTTTTGTATTCAGTAGGCCATGTTTCGGCCGACACCCATTCGGTAGGCATGTTTCGTACGTATACAGCCGACACCCAGAACCGACTGTATACGTAATTATAGACGTGCAACTTTTGTTGCTAGGATATTATCATTATTGTTGGCAGGTTACAAACCTGAGGCCCAACAGTTCTTCGCGTATGTTTATTATGCACTTCTGTTTCTCGTGCATGCTAGATCTACGCCCTGCCCGGAGGGTAGAGTGTACATGTAGATCTACGTTGGTGGCTTGGCGCATGCGAGAAATCGGTTCCACTTCCAGACCCTAGTAGATCTACTCGGGTAGGAACCTATACAACTTGATGAGGGTACACAGAGCCGCTACAACTTGATGATGGCACACAGAGCCGCTGGCCAGTAGTTTCGTCAGGCGCACGTTGCGTTACTCTCGGTACACGGCTTGGTAAAGGAGGAATCTGAGAAGAGTGAGTTTGAGCGGAGATTATAGGAGTAACGATCAGACCTGACAGCAGCAGGCAGTTTCGTCGAGAATGAAGGAGGACCTAGCCCAGATTTTAGCTGCCAATCTCTAGAGGGACAGCTTTCGGAGACGCTTTCTCCAAGCAAGGAATGGCCATAGAAGAAGGAGTAGGAGTCCAGACTTTGATGTCCTACAACCAGTCACAACATAAGCATAACCCAGGAAACGAATACTAATGTAATTTCGGAAATATTCCATTTTCCATTTCGGAAGCGATAAAATTTCGGAAACGCGGCTTGTAGGTGATCGAGGGGCCAAAGAAAACATTTTGAGGATATATTAAGTTTTATGTTTGCTTCCCTCCGAAATTTCCGATAATGAGAAGACTTCAAAAAATTTCTTGATTCACAGTGCCAGCCTAGAGCTCTGGCTCGTTACCCGCGGGATTTGATTCGGCTGCTGTTTTTTTTTTCGTCTTCACCAGTCAGGCCCGACTCGTTCCTTACCCGCGCGCATGACGGGTGGGTCTGTTATCACCGAACAGCCTAGTTTGTGGAGCCTCCTTCTGTT
Organism: Clathrina lutea; assembly: GCA_028571005.1. Lineage (NCBI taxonomy): Eukaryota > Metazoa > Porifera > Calcarea > Clathrinida > Clathrinidae > Clathrina > Clathrina lutea. The sequence goes on from JAOWAR010150566.1 coordinate 4,450, forward strand.
TCTGGGGCTGGTTTTGATCTGCCCGGAGTGTGTCTAAGCAGTATGTGAAGTTTTTTTTTCTTCGCGCTGTCTTCCTGGATCAGTCCAAGTGTAATGTCTTACATCTTCAGCTTCTGAGATTGTATTAGAATTCACCCACACAAGTTCCAGTTCTCCCTTGCGGCCCTCCAAAAGAGGGCTCAACTCCGACTCAGACAAGAGTTCAGGGATAAAGCTTTCTGTCCGTCAACCTGACCTGTTCGTGTCGTCTGGTCTTTGAGGATAAGAGCGTGGGCACGTTACACAATCTCGGGCTCACCGCACACGACTGGGGCTATCAGGATCCCTGACCGGTTTTGTAACTGCTCGGCCAAAGATCAGAGGTATGGAATCAACGAGGACTTTGCCATCTTGACGGAGGTGGTCACCAAGGAAGACGCTTTGGGGAAACTGACGATGCATGAGATACGGGAGAGGGCAGAGAAGTCCGGCCAGCCAGTGGCAAGGAAAATCGAAGGACCAAGAACTAGAACATTTTTAAATTCTTTTGTTTTCTTGCCTTGTTTTCTTCCGGGTGGCATCTGTAAGATGCGTTTTACCATTACTCCATTCGAACATAGCAGAGACCTTTCAACCCTCTGAATAGGTGAAACTTAACAGGCGCGTAAGCAAGCACAGTCTCTCGGGCGCGCAGATACACTGAAGCTAGAAAAAATACAGACAGACAATCATGATGGTTGGCATTTCTCCTGTAGCTAGTGCGTCCGCGTACATGGCCCAAACCCTGAACTTTTTCGGGAAACATGCAAACACCGGACTTGGGTGGCACGGGCACTAGTCGCGTGAGGTAGAAGCAAAAAGCCTGACAAGTTGGAGTCCAACCGACACGCCCCACTGGTCTGACCCGTACACGTTGACGAGTCACGTAACTTTTTAAGCAATGCACCATGGTATCTTCTCAATGGGTCTTCAGAACAACTTTAAAAATGTCTGACTTTCCAGCTGCTAAAACTTGCTATTTCATTTTGGCCACATACTTAGGAAAATCAAATGAGTTGGTTTAACCACCTTTAACGGAACAGATTTCCAGGGAAGAGACCCTGTTCTATTCTCTGCCTCTGCTACCAACACCACCACCCCCCCAACACCACCTTTAAAATTTGGCTACGAGCCTGCAGTTGTACAATAGAGAAAACACGATAAAACTTCAACCTGAATCATCTGACGCAAAATAATCTCATGATGGAAGGAGAAAGTCAAGACGAGTAGATCTGCCTGGGAACAACATGCTGTAATACGAGATCTGACAGCTTCAGTTTTGAAAGCAAATTACACACAATACTTCACTATAGCAATATTTATGGGACACTCAACAAAAACTTGGACCTGTTCGTTGCTTTACATACTGTAGGGAAGGATGATATGAGGAGAAGAAAGCTTACTTGCACACGCACACACACACACACACACACGCACACACACGCACGCACGCACACACGCACGCATGCACGCACACACACGCACACGCACACACACACACACACTGCGGACACTAACACCTTCTTCTAAAGTTCTTCTACAACGCATAGTTCACTTGCGAAAGATCGTACGCCGGCGCATCCCTCTGACTGGTCTCACTGACTCCATATCTTGCGAGATTCTCATTCCAGTATGGCGATCAGCCTCAATCAATTTTGATTTCCATGGCATATACCATAGGCACTTGCAGATGTCTTGAGTTGAGACCCCAAGCATGTGCGATAAGAGGAGGAAATCCCTGTCCGCCTTCAGTGGTCGGTAGAACAACACCATCTTGTTTAGAAAGGCCAGCATGAGATCTTTAGTGAGCTCAGGATTTGGGCACGTCTTGTCTCCAGAAGCGACAACGGCTGGGAGAGCTTTGTCGAAGATGAAACCACCGGCCACGGATCTTAGCAATGACTTTGGTAATGGCAAATACTGAGAACTGCCTCCCAAAGGTGGTTTCAGGTGCTGTCGAATTTTCCTGCAGCAGACATGCTCCAGGCGAGGTACTTGGGACACAAGTAACTGGTACTCCAATCGTGCTTGCTCCATGATGTACTCGCAAGTTTCGAGGGAGCCCGGTGGTTCTGTTTCCAAATTTTCATGGAATTCTTTCGAGTTTAAGCTCACCCAATGAGGTGACCCTTCCTCATCCGAGACCACCCAGCCGTTCAAGTCTTCCGGACTCAGTTGAACATCTGCAGACAGCAAGCATGTTAACATTGTGAGGCAAGGATCTTGGCCCTCACTTTCAAACATCTTCCTGTAAAGGATGCGGACGAGACAAAACCTGGCGATATTCAACACTCCGGTTTCCTCCAATTGGCGCTCTGTTGAAAAGCTGAGACCAACCTCCTCCATTAAAAGTTGAAAAACCTTCATCTTCGATTCAATGTAGGCGCTGATGTTGGATTTGACCAGAGGGCTGTACTGACGTCCTGGCCCACATGACATACCCCAGAAGAAATCCTGAAACGCCAAGGCGTAGTACGATCCTGAAAGAAACGTAGGTGTAATCTCGGTCAAAGAACGCAACATTCTAGCAGACTTGGGTACCCAAATGTGCTGGCTGCATGGCCACAGGATCATGTAGAGGTAAGTTTTATCCAAGTCAGACTCGACGAGCACTTCGAGCAGGCCACAGCACAGCCTGTGACTGACGTGCATGTCATTGTCCCAGTAACAATCAGAGTGCTGTTGCATATGGTACAAACAGCTTGAGTACACCTCTTCTACATCAGGCGGAGGCAGGGCAACCTCCCCTGAATGCAACACTCTGAGCAGAAACGAACATGAGCGATAAAGCTTCTTGTAAGCTGACAGGCAGGTCCATTGCTTGACCAAGGAGACGAGTTCCCCTTCTTTCTGCTGGCTGGTTGCCAACTTCATCTGCTGTTGTGCCGAGGGAAGCCAATGTGTCCGAATCAGGTGGTAGACTGCCTCATCGAACTGTTGTTGCTTAGCATCTGCGTAGTCTCCCTTGTCTGTAGTTGTGCGATTGCTCAGAAAGGGGTCTTTATGGCGAAAGGAACGGAGAAGCAAATCCACCTGGTCCTTGGCCTCTTCGTGTGACCACACCTGGCCAAGCAAGGCCATTGTCATCTCCGTTTGATCGTTGCACAAGGCGTAAAGGAGAGTTCCTTCTTTGGCATGATGTCGCAGGTTGTCAGACAGCAATGCTGCGTTGCCTTCGCTCGAGCCGGTAATGCCGAACCGTGGTACATCCCTTACAGATCTTGCCGAGGGAGAACGCGATGGGCGCACACGGATTTGAGCGGCGGATGCCCTTGCCCCACTCTCCGGAAGTGAATGTGGCGGCAACGATTTCCTGTCTGTCTTTGCTTCTCTTCGACCACGCATGATATAGGCTCGTTTGCAATAGGGCCAGTGAACCAGGGAGCTGTAGAAGAAAGAAAAACACGGAGAACTCGTGATCTGGTCTTGATCTGTGCCCCAGCTGGCAATTCTAGCTGGTTTTCTCCTTGCCCTCAACTAGCAAAATATTGCGGTAAACAGATGTTTTGCATTGTCCGATTAGTATGGATCCTTGTTGTGGCTAAAACGTGACAACCATAATATTATTAGTCCTTAGGACTGAAGCCAGGTGACGAAAACCTGTGGTCTCCATCCTTGGCTGTGTGCTGCAAAGCTAAAGTACGGGAAACCAGAAGATCATAGCGTGCAGTAAGCTCACATAAAAGAAGTCGAGAGCAATCAGCGCAGCGTCGAGATCAAGTCCGCAGAGGGTAGTGCGATTGCTCCCAAGACCAAGTTCTAATAAAGCTAGGTTGTCAACGACTACAAGGCCGTGCCTTTCATTCACCCTAGGCTATGCTTTCCATATGACCCACCGCTGTAGCCATCAATCTTAGATGGAAAGAGTTCAAGCTCTGGAGAAGTTCAAAAAGAGACGCATTTATATGAAAACCACAGAAGCCGTGAAACTTCCTGGTGGACACTGTGATCCTTCCAGTGTCGTTTCTTGTTGAGCATAAGAAATTTGCGGCAAGCTTCGATTTGACAGACAATGGGACGATAAATTATGGCAAAAATGGGTGAAGGATTTCCTAGTATTAGGGCTAACAAAAGGTGTGTTGCCGTGTGGTTTTGACAATACCTCGGGCTAGCGGTGATCTAGCGCTGTCATGGCCAGCCTGCCAGGATCAATCAATCTGGAGCGCATGGCCTGCAAACTCTTTCTTGCCGTGATCGAGGAAGATGGCAGCCCTCCAGAAATTTACCCAAGGCTTCGTGGAACAATCGAGATCGAGGCGTCCGTCTTCGAAAGATTTGAGATATTTAGTTGACAGCTTACTGTTCGACCTTGAGCGATGCTTGACGGCAAAACTAATATTCTTTGACCAAAATCGGAAATTGACAAGTTTGGCCAGCGAAGTCCGCTGATCTGTCGATGCAGCTTTGAACATAACTTCTAGCACATGACAAGGAGAACTCTTAGGAGCGCTGGAAATGCAGCTTAAAATGCAACTTTCAGCACATGTACACCATCAACATCCGAAGTTCCTCGGACCTCGTGCACCATCCACATCTGGAACTCCTTGGGCTTCGCTGGCCAGGCGGAAGCAAGAAGGTGACAACCAAGCCACCTCGGGGAGATTCCTTCTGGGAACCGCCATGATGGCAGAACTGTTCGCTACAGAGCTGGTCTCGTGGTGGGTTAGTCCATAACCACACACGAGCAAGTCTCGTAAGCACACATATACTTCCATCGAATCCTGAATTTTTCTATACGAAATAACTCTTCAGCGGAAGAAGCTACACACTTTTTTTTTCTTTCGCCATCTGAAAAAACGAAATCACTCCAAAAGAAACCGAACTTGAAGGGCCAGTGCTCAACATGGATTACCCACAACGCGACTTTTTCCTCCAATGCCCTGAAACGCGCAGGTAAGCCGACAAACCGCACATACAAAGAGCTTCCCAGTATTAGTGGGAGTTGCCTAGGGCAGGACGGTGGAGATCATATCAGACAATGATGTTTTACGTCTAACGCAACGCATCGCTGCAGACATCTGGAATCTTCCAAGCAAAAAAGTTCTAGCTCTCGGAAATTGAAAAGAGACGGATTGACATGGGAATGGAAACCGGAGGAGCCGCTTAACTTGCCTTGTGGAATTGCCTGGTGGCAGAACGGTGCAGATCATGCCAATCCAGATCTGCCAGGTGAAGGTCTCTCAGCCTCGACCCGCTGTGTCCTTCCTCTCCTCTCCCACTTCTCCCAGTATTCACGTGGTAGCGTCAACTCGTCTTCACCAGTCTGTCATGAAACACATCTTCCAACGAAGGATGGGACTGCTCACGTGGGAACAAGTGGAACGCGAGGGCTGCTATATGATTACAACATTCACGGAGTGCGTGAGTGCTTGTGAATATCGGCTGCTATGTGATATTTGTCAAGTCGGCTATTTTTCCCTCGACGCCCAGCTGACTATTCTATCTGCCGAGCTGCAGGCAAAGAAAATATGACCAGGGAAACTATGTGCGCTGAGGAAAAAAAGACGAAGTAAATTTACCGAGATAGTCACCAGCGCACGGTGATTGTTGTACCTTTACTGGCAACGGAGAAACGCAACAGAAAGGAGACAAGAGCTCCTGCTCCTATTTAGTAGTCATATGATGTCTATCCTGGACGCCGATCCCGGTTGAACGGAAAGTTTAACATTTTACATGCAAGTGCATTTTCTAAAGCACCTGACTTTGACAATGAAAGTCAAAGTGCTCAGCTGTGCTCGGACACATGCGCTTTCCTGCTCATTCTCGCCTGGGTACGAGGACCGTAGAAGGCGAAGGAAAGCTTCGTTTGTGTTGGCGAGGAAGATTCAGCTAGTTTGGTGGATGGCGGCACGATCGAGCGAGGCCACCAAAAAGCCATTTCGTCCTGCCAGGCTTCGCGTCTACGGTAACTTGGTAATAGTGATGAAATTTAGGGTTGTCACCCAACGGTGGGTTTCCCTGCACTCTCTTTACAAAAGTGTTTACCAGCTCCGCGAATTTTCGCGTTGAGACCCTTCCTTGCATGATTGGAAATTCAACTTCTCCAATTTCAAATGTAATGTGGCGACTTACGCTTCTGGAGCAATTTCCACAAGCGGGAAAGTTGCTTGGGGTTCATGAAGTTTCGGTTTCATCGCAGCGCCTCGTCTCTGAATCTGTCACTGAGGCTGAAAAAGACCGAAACAGTAGGGCCTGCATAACTTCACCGCCCGCTCATGATTAAGGCTGAGGTGTGCGCCAGTGTCTCCCTGTCACGCCTGCTGAATACACCTCTGCACTCTGGCCTGCAATCCCCCCACAGTGCCCGGGCCTCGGATCACTGTTCAGTAGGAGATACCCTTGTGGTAAAGAACCTCCATTCTCGATTTCCCTAATTCACCGGAGTCTTACCCTTATTTGCCTCGTCTTAAGACCTCTCCGGCCAACGCGACCAAAACCAGGGGACAGGCTAATGAAACAATTGATTTGTGTTGAAACAAAGCTGCCCGCAAGTTGATCAACAAGCGTCCCGCCGACGAAATGCTCACGCTTCTATCGGACGCCATTAGAATCTTTATCCCAGCCAGGCCAGCTGACCACCCTAAGTCCACGCAGCCCGGCATGAACGATGGCCACCGACAACAAGTGAAGCATCTTGGCAAGCGGAAGCACCAACTCCGTCTTGATTGGCATAAACGTCGCAACGAGCCACCTGAAAACACGAGTTTCACGCGGTGAGCAAAGCATAAAGCGTCTTTAGTACTGAGCGGCTTGCCTTTGTAGAAGAGAACGAATGCCGATCTGAACAAATAATATATAACAATAATAATAATAATAATGCCGCCGCAGGTTCGAATCCGGCTGAACGCTCTTTATTTGTCTTTTCAGCGTCTCGCCAGCGTTCTCCTTCTTTCT